>JACEGR010002146.1:0-138607 GCA_014170235.1 Listronotus bonariensis | reverse complement strand
AATAATTAATAGTTTAAAAAACTAAAAACACGCTTTTATATGCAACCGAACTAAAAATTAAAAATAATTTTTCATTAAAAAATATTTTCACTTCATAGTAAAAAGCGTGGGTGCTTAATATATTAAATGTTATAATTATTATATTTGCCAATATCTATGATGGAAAAGTTATGAAAAAAATAGTAAAATGCACCCCACGCTTTTTACTATGAAGTGAAAAATATTTTTTTTAATGAAAAATTATTTTTTAATTTTTAGTTCGGTTGCATATAAAAGCGTGTTTTTTTAGTTTTTTTAAACTATTAATTATTTTTCATTTTTTAGTTCGTTATATTGCACAAAATTCTTAATATAACAGTAAATTAGAACATACTATTTAATTAAGCAGCAAAAAGAAAATAACCAGCCCCCTATGAAATGACAATGGTAGCAAATTTTAAAATTTGCAAAAAGATTGCAACTCACTAAAAATTTCTTCTTCATTAAGTAGCAAAGTTTCAAATTTTGCCAACAGATGGCAATCCAGGCAATGTTTGGACCGTTGCCAACATTTTGTAATCCACTAAAAAATTTCTTCTTCATTTAATAGCAAAGTTTGAAATTTTTCCAACAGATGGCATCCTAGGTGTTGTTTTTATAATATAATGGAATTTTTTTCCTGGCGATTAAAAAAAAAAGATAAAGGGATACTGTTTGCAGATTATTGCATTGTCATGGGTCCTTAATACGTGTGCAAAGTTTCAAAGAAATCGAATAGCTGGAAGTTGGTTAAAATTAGGCTCAAAGATTCCGTTACATCAACCTAATATTATAGCAGTATGATTTTGGGTATCTAAGCTGTAGTGATGATGTGCTATTATACTATTGATCGCTAGTTAAAACGAGCTTCTAGACAGACATTCAGAGCATTTTGCAAATTTTACAAAAATGTCAGTTCTGGGATTATATTTTTTTATCTGCAGCCGTGCAGAAAATACAAAGTTACGCGGACTATTTTTCGTGCAGTAGTCTCAACTTTTATGTTGACAGAGGCGACATAATGTTATTACTATTTTATTCAAGGCAACTGAATTTATAACAGTTTTGTGTTTTTGTATGGAAAAATCGCTGATTGACACTTTGGTGTCAGATTTGGAAAACACTGAAACAGTTTTATGGAATAAAAATATTGCGAACTCCTAGTATAAAAAAGTATACATTTTGAGAATTTTATAAACAATATAAGAGCTTCGGAATTTAAAATAGTAAACATTTTAATTGGGTTACTTAACATTGGGAATTTTGCTAAATAAAGATAGACATAAGGTGTCATGGTTTTAAAACTGTAAATGTTAAACAATTTTCTAGGTTGCTCTTTAATAGCAAAAACATTAAACAAGGTGGGTCGCGTAGAACTGAAAAACAACAAACACTGACAAATTTATTATTTAAAAGAGAACACAATTTTGAAAAGGAGATGGTAGAAGAAGAAAGATAGTAGAAGAAGTGAGATAGTAGAAGTAGTAAGGGTGGTAGGGGTGAAGTCAAGTAAAAAAGTTAAAGAAGATTTAGTTAAGTCTCCAGAAGGCTACCCCTAGATGCCCGTACTAAAATAAGATAGGTAGTTTTTAAAAATGCAAAGTTAGTTTTTCGTCCACCTGGTTTTATGGCCCAAGAAGATAATTCCATATGGTATGCAAAGTTAGTTTTTAGGGGGTCCACCGGTCCCATGGCCTACGTTAAGAAGAGAGTTCCATATGGTATGGCTTGTCCAAAGCGACGTCGAATATCCCTATGTATTCCTAAGTTATACGTCACAAATATCACAGTTAGACTGCGATTCAGCGGAGAAAAAGCCACGCGGTCATAAGTTCTGCTCTCACTTTCTTCAGATTATCCCCCCTCCTTGTTGCTTGCACACTATTTAAAGGACGCACGATTAGAAAGAAATATTTTTAATTGCCATTTTTATATGCTTCATGACGCCTCTGGCTTAATTTATGGTCAGCATCTCCAGATGCAAATGCAAAAGAGAGTCAAAGCAAAAATACAGTTTTGAGAAAATCGACATTTTTATGTTTTTATCCATTTTGGCCCTGAAATGGATTCCCAGTTGCGTCTATTATTAACCCAATATTGAACTTATTATGTATACATAATATTTAAAATGAGTTTTCTAACTGGAAGATTTTTTTATTTTAATGGTTTAAAATATATACATATTTATAGGTGTACACCGACGAGCTGGTGTTAGTTACGATGATTACCAGGACAGCGGTCTTCCATTAGCTAAAAGAGCGATTTGCAGTAGCTGAAGAAATTTTAAATAGGAGCTTCAGCTGGAAGCGGACAGGACCCGGCCAGTATTTAAGGGTTATTTTGCTGGAAATCCTCCCCGGCGTACTTAACCACGTGGACGCAAGGTAAATTATTATTATTATTTTTTAATTTTCTAACTTCTTTTTTAGTAAAGTTCTTTTAGTAACTTGAATTGGAGGACTTATTGTAAAAACACGATAAGCCACAATCACAAAATACGAAATTATTAAGTTTTTTAAGTTACTAAAAAAATATGGTAAGGGAAAGTAGGTAACGGTGCGCGTCGGGTAATGGTGCGCATCGCAGAATACACATTGCGGGGGTAAAACAGAACCTCCGACAGTGCGGACGTGCGTAGAGACTACGAAAGTTCTTCCCGGAGTGGCGGCTAGAGGTGTCGTACGAACGTTTTTTACCTTCGGGATCAAGGAAAGATTCACGCTAAATTGACGGCATCTTTCTTTCGGATCTAAGCGCTGTGAGCGAAGATTCCTATAAGCTGATGGTATCCTGTTTGGTGGTGAACACGAGGTATTTCTCAAAATGGCGGGAAATAGATGGGCGTGCCATGGGAACTGTCAGTAGTGAAAGTGAAGGTTATACGTAACACCAGTAGCAGATCTTGGTTTGACAGCCGACAATTTAGTATCTGCATCGATTGTCGAATTGTTTGTTTCTTTTGGAATTTCTGGGAGCTACGAGCTCGATTATCCAGATTTTCCGCCGACGAAGCCCTGGAAAGCATAGTCCGGAAGGGGAGAGGGTGGATTAGACCTGAAGGACCAAAACCAAGAAAAAAATAGAGAGAGTGGCCAAATTATTTTTTATTTTAACACCAAATGGGCTTACATGCCTAGCTCTCTTCGGTATGCTGCAGAAAGGAACATGTTATAAGTTTAGTACATATAATGGAAAGTTGGAAAGGGCCTATTATACAAATTATCCAAAAATCTCTTAAATAAAGCTTTGGAGAGCTTGAAGAAACGATTACTAGAATTACCCCACACACGTCAATATGTTTAAATATGCGAATAATTACCCATCACATGCGCATAATTACCCATCTCATGCGCACAGTTACCCCACAGGTTGGGAGATCGTGCGCAAATACATTGTTTCCTTTTTTAACCACAACAAAATTATCTTTTTATTTTATTAACTTATTATTGTGTACACACAAAGTAAAATAGATTAATGTATCTTACAATTTTTTTAAATTTAACCTAAATTTATTAATTTGGTGGGAATTACAATTCTTGCTTAGGTGCGCGCCATTTCCCCACTCTCCCTTAAATTAACTTTTATCAAAAATAAACATGAATACGTTTTAATAAGTTAATAAACTCCAAGGATAATACTGAAAACTTTTTTTATTGTTGCTTATTATATTAAAATAAAATAAAGTAAGGAACAAATAGATTTCTCTGGCTGTGTGGCTTATCGTGTTTTACAATTCCAACAAGCCCTTCAGTTGTTTTAAGTTTTGACGGATTATTATATGTATTTACAATTTTGTTTTATTTCAGAACCTTAATGCTTGAGGAAGAAAATAATCTTTTGCATAAGGAAATAGCTCATTTAAAAAGACAAGTAAGTATGATTTCTAAATGGTGTATATTATGTATGTGCATTAAGGTGTAGTAAAATAAAAAAAAACTTAGCCTGGGTGGAATTTGTTAAAAAGAAAAGTGGTGTTACTTAACATCTTCCAAGGTGTTTTACTAATTTTGAAAAGTAATTTAGTAATTATGATGAAAATTTAGGTTTTACATCAGTACAATACGTTTTCCATAATTATACATTTTATGGGACAATTTAAAACAATTTTTTTAAATTTAGTGACATCAAAATAAAGAGAATGTGCAATGCACTAATGTACAAACTTATATTTTAGCAACAATAATTAATAGTTTAAAAAACTAAAAAAACACGCTTTTATATGCAACCAGACAAAATTAGAAAATAATTTTCATTAAAAAAAATAGTCTTTTAATTCCAAACATCTTTTTCCTTTTAACAATTTTCGATATTAGCAAAAATACTACTAGGTACTTTACTCTTAAGCAAAAATTACATATTTGGCCATACCTCGTAGATGACTGACACAATTTGATATCTGATGATTGTATTTTGGGTTTTGGACCATGCAGAACTTCTTATAATGGAATAACTTTCTTCGTTAAAATAATAATAAGTTTCCCATATAATGCCACCTTATGTAGACCCACTGTATGTATAACTTTGCTTGTTTTTCAACTTTTATGTAAACAGTATTTAGCAAATTAGCCTACAAGCTGATAAAAATAACTCAACTTTGAGAACACTCTGTTTCTCTTCTGTGTCTTAAAATCCCTTTATTTTTAATAAAAGTTTGTGTATATAATATTATGACTAAACAAATGTTTTTACTGCATTAATAAGTGCTTAATTTGATGATTTTCAGGTTCAAGATTTAACTGCCACCAATGAATTCCTTTTGGATCAAAACGCCAACTTACGTGTATCAAGCAAACAAAATACAGTTACTATGCCGGCCGTAACGTTGACAAGTACCAATACTCAACCGCAAATGATCAGAACGGTAACAGCCAGTGTTGCCACAGTACCAGTAAGTTTGGCAACAGTGACTAATTGCAATCCATCGATCGCGGGTTGTCCTACTGTCAGTATTGCATCTCCTGCGCAAATTTTGGCTCCGAGTCAGCAAATATTAGGTAAGTAGTAGTCTTCTATGTCATTAATTTAAATTTCAAAACTAGTTTACTACAAAATATTATATTGGGTATTTTTTTCAGTAACAACGAACCCTGCTCAGCAACTAGCATTAGCAACATCGACTCAACAGCTAACCTCCCAGGCTCAGCATATGGCCAACCAACACATGGCCAATCAACAGTTAGCCTTAGCTAATGCGTCACAACAGTTGACAAATCAATCGCAACAATTAGCACTTGCCAGCAATCCACAGACCCATCAACAGCTAAACCAGCAATTGACTTCACAAGCTCAACAGCTAGCTAATCAACAGTTAACTTCACAAGCTCAACAGCTAGCTAATCAACAGTTAACTTCACAAGCTCAACAGTTGGCGCTGGCAAATACAACACAGCAGCTTACATCACAGGCGCAGCAGCTGGCTCTAGCTAGCACGACGCAGCAGTTGACTAGTCAAGCACAGCAATTAGCTTTGGCTAGCGCGCCTCAGCAGCTTACTTCTCAAGCGCAGCAACTGGCACTGGCCAGTACCACCCAACAGCTTGCTGTAGCTAGTGTGCCGCCTCAACAACTTACTCTAGCCAACACCAGCCAGCAGCTTCTTGCCGCGCAGCAAAATCTCGCAGCTTCGACGCAGCAAATGGAGCAGTTACATAGGAATAATCAGATTACTGCGGCGATTAATACGTCGCAAACTATCGCAATGTCTAATGCCTCCCAACCGATGGTGTCGTATCCCATTATGACGCAAAGTTTAAACCACCCTTTAGCGCATTAGCAAAGAATTGTGTTGTTGTTGGGCGAATAGAGACCCTTTAATTTAAATTATGAAAAGTGGGTACTTTTGTGTAACTGGATGTGATTTTTTTAGTTTTAATAACGCTGAAGTAGTTTTGACATAGTGAACTTAAGTCAGTGTTAGTTTCGAGAAAATATTGTTAATTATCTTTCATTAAGTAGTGGCAGGGTTATCAGTAAGAGTGAAATGTTTCTTGATGCTCTATTAGCATTACCGTATTATTCTAAAAATGTATACGGGTTTTGTAAGGTTTGATGAACGACAAATGAACTGAGTTTATTTATGTCAAAAGATATCCGATATAAGCATCAATATGTTGAAGTCGTGTGTTAAAATAAAGGCTTGAAGAAATTCATCTTCGGCAATTTGTTTACAAAATAAATTAAATAAAACATTTTTAACTTGGCCTTATAATTGGTTGTGTCGAATCCATTTGACCTTAAATGGCACATTTATTTTTCAACTGTGTATGTAAGGACAATTGTTTGGTTTTTTTGTCCAGGGCATTCTAAATTAAAGCGCCTAAGTATAGTATAATATGTAGGATTTTATTTATTTTGAATATTTAAAGACTTTGAAGTATGCTTATAAAATTTGGCGAATCGGTTTGTAAATATTATATGAATAAAGTTATTTATGTGGATTTTTGTTTATTTTGTTGTTGTAGGATTAAAAATAAACTGAAGAAATTTTACATAAATTACTATTATGTAACAAGGGCATAAAGTGATACTTTTTTACGAATGGAAAGTTTGACAGCACGAGCCGTAGGCATGTGCGGCAATCCCATGAGTAAAACAAGACACTTTATGCATGTGTTGCATACTATGTTTTTCCACGACCGTATAAAAATTCCGAAAATACCATTTTATACATGTTTTATTTTTGTAAAATTATTAATTTTAATTTTTGCAGCACAGCCATTATATTGCAACAAAAAATCATGGCCTCCTTATTTTTAAAAGACATTTATCCTCTTTATAACTATGCATTTATTATTTAATTTTAGAAAATTGTGTGTACTTTTTGTAGAAATATTACTATTAATTTTCAATTATTTCTTTTTAACTTGCTTGGCGGATCTCTAACCAATGGGATGGCTCGGTTCCGCCGACTCCTCCCTAACCAAATGGATTGGCGGATGTTCAGAGGAACGCCCCACGTCTGCTCGACCAATAGCATTCGACCAATAGACAGAGTATTGACCAATAGAATTAAGCCTGTGGTTTAGGACATAACCACCAGGATTTAAATGTGCGGATGTGCAGCGGAACGCCCGTCGTCTGCTCTCTGACCAATAGCATTCGGACCAATAGGACAGAGTATTGACCAATAGAATTAAACCTGTGGTTTAGGACATAAAACCTACATGGGATTGTGCGGACGTTTGGCATCACCTTAGATGGACATATTTGCGAACGAAAATGAAGCCGTAAGTGGCAGTATAAAAATAACCTCAAATTTAGTGCATGTGTCAACATAGCCGTTGTCATGATTTACATAATACCTCAAACTTTTATGAGTATTGTATATCGACAAAATGGTGAAGGTAAAAATAATTATAATCACGAAAAAATACAGTCGGTAAAAATACAATTAACAACTATTTAAAAATAATAAAATTAGAATTTTGTATATTTCCTAAAATTAAACCCTAAAATAAGATTTAAGGGTATTTTTAAAAATATTTTATAAAAGGGTATCATGAAAGATCGTTATCAGCCGGGTACCGAAGGTACTTTTTCCGCTATTTGCGCAAACTTAACTATAACGGTTTAGCCAGAAAATGAGTTTTAGGGTCTGCGCATGTTGCCAATGTGGCTTAAACAGTTTTTAAACGTATATTTCGGTTTCTAGTAGACCGATTTTAGTTGTTCTTTTGTTAATAATTTAATGTTTATAAATCTATAATATTAATACTAAAATCTTTAGTCATTGTGTTAGTTGAGTGTAAATAGGGCCTAAACAGATAACCTCCGTTACATATGATTGACAGACAAGTTATTAAAAATATTAACAAATACGCATATTGGTTCGCCGAACGGATTCGCCGAACGGATTGCCGAACGGATTGCCGAACAGACTCTGTTTTAGGCGTTTTCTTGGCGATTTTTAAACAGATCGATTTCTTAAGCAGGTAAGTACTCTCTTGTGATTTATTTGTTACAAAAATATGTCAGAAATTTAATATACAGGGTGAGTACATTGCTTGAGTTTTCATATAAACTTGTTATGTATAGGTAATTTCAAACATTAATAGGCTATTAAAAACACTTATAATATTAGAAACTGATAAGTGGTATCACATGGTCAACAGGTCATTAGACATTAGATAAAAATACCCTGTCAAAGGTCTAAATATCAACTCTAAGATATACGTAATAGGTTTCGAGCAAGTAAATATATATGAGAATCTAAAATAATAAACTTGAATAAAAATATACATGGTGAATCTAAAAATGATAAACTTGAATAAAAATATACATGGTGTTCAATAATAGTAGGTTACGCAATATAAAAAGGATATTTACCTTTGTATTGCAGCAGTCTTTTAAACCATTTGAAATGTGTTGTAACATAATTTCTTCTCTCCTAGAGTAAAATTTTCAATCATAATATTTGGTAGCCTTATTAACCATAACACTTTTAGAAACACTCTGTATAACTTGACAATTTATTGGGACAACCTGGTATATTATAAATAATAATAATTTATCATAACACTCTGTATAACTTACAGTAATATTATTAGGACAACCGGTATATTAAAAACTAATAATATTTTGCCATAACACTCTGTATAACATGCTTTTAAAATAATTTATTGGGACAACTGGTATATTAAAAACTAATAATATTTGCCATAACACTCTGTATAAACATGCAGTTTTAAAAATAATTTATTAGGACAGATGGTATAATAAAAACTAATAATATTTGCCATAACCTATGGACAATTATATATATTGGACAAAATCTCATAGCGTTTATATGGGAATTTGTTAAAGATAATGGGCTAAGTCTGATATGGACAGGGGAAATTTCGGCAAGAAAACAATATATTTATTTTAACGTACATTATTTATTCTACTAATTCTTAAATTACAAGAGACTAATAAGTCTTACAATTGATTCTCTTGTAATTTAGCTTTTTTATTTAGTCCTTAACTCTAACAGTTGTTTAATTAATCGTTGCTTTTCAATTTGTTTTTCTTTGTACATTTTCCTGATGGAAAGTCCTTTTTCTCTGTTTTGTAAAATTTCCTCTTTCGTTTTTCATTAGCTTGTTGCTCCTTTCTAACGCCTTCATCGCCTCTGGGCGCCAACGGCAAAGTGGATTTTCTCTCTGTGAAGTTCGTAGGGTGATGTGTATTTTGAAATATCTGAAACTCCATTTGAAGCCAATTATCGATATTTCAATCTCGAACAGCGCCACATCGTTTTCCTCGTGAATGTAACCAATCCTCGTTAAAACATTTTCTAGAGCAATGAGTATGAGGAGCTCCTTGTAAACCATCGAGATCTCGTCTTAGAGGCTCTGACCATCTGCACAAGCAATGTATCGTAGTACGCCGATTGCATGATCCAAACACAAAATTTTCTTAAATGTTGTTTTGGAATGAAGTCTTTTTCCAAGTCTTTGTAGTCGTTTTTTCAATGCTAAGACTGTTTTTCCATTCGTAAAGTGAATTAAGGCATGAATATGCTCATGCGCGGTACTTCCATCATCAGCTACAAGATGACATCGACACAATGAATACCATTTTAGATCAGGCAAACCTATCATTAAACCAAAATCAACTTCGTTTAGTAGTAAATGATACCATTCTTGATTGCATTGCTCGTAATCCTCGGCAACTTTACTTGGAGACAAAGGATTTCACTTTGTTGATGTTTAGGATTGTGTAGAAATCGGTATTAGATACAACATACATTTTAGGATAGATTTAATGATTTTTAAGCTAAGCACAATGTTTCACTTTGAATGTCTACGACAGACTGACCAAGTCTCTCTGGACTTATCTAATATATGTATTTACAATTACGACGCCTGCGCAAAAGTCTAAACATGAACAGGTAATTAAATATGAACAGCAAAATAAACAGCTGAACAGCCCTGTATTTCCAAAATACAGACCCGTATTTTAGAAAAACTGGCACTGTATTTTTAAAATACAGCCCTGTATCTTGTGAAATACAGTGCCGTTTTTCTAAAATACAGCCCTGTATTTTGGAAATACAGGAGCTGTATTTCTGAAAATACAGTGCCTGTGCCCTGTATTTTAGAAAAACGGCACTGTATTTTAAAACACAGCCCTGTATTTTGGAAATACAGCCCTGTTTTTGGAAATACATTCCATCAGGAAAATGTACAAAGAAAAACAAATTGAAAAGCAACGATTAATTAAACAACTGTTAGAGTTAGGACTAAATAAAAAGCTGAATTACAAAGAGTATTGTAAAACTTATTAGTCTCTTGTAATTTAAGAATTAGTAGAATAAATAATGTACGTTAAAATAAATATATTGTTTTCTTGCCGAAATTTCCCCTGTCCATATCAGACTTAGTCCATTATCTTTAACAAAATTCCCATATAAACGCTATGAGATTTTGTCCAATATATACTTAATTGTCCATAGGTTACTTCTTTGTCCATGTTTGACTACAAAATTTACATGATATTTACAAATGAAATAATTATAACATTTAATATATTAAGCACCCCATGGCTTTTATTCTGAAGTGAATTATTCTGTTGTACCTTAAATTTTATTATAATTTATTTTGAGGTATATAATTATGATTCATTGTTTGACCTTTATTACTGTAATAAAAATTATTTCTAATTTTTAGTTCGGTTACATATAAAAAGCCTGTTTTTTTAATTTTTTAAGCTATTATTTATTTTTCATTTTTAGTTCGATATATCAATTAGTTTTCGGGACATGTGATATTGAAATGTTTCACGAACTATTTCTGTAATTCTAATCATTTCATTTAAAGCTTCACTGTTGCATGGGATTTTTCCCGTTAACTTAGAGCAGTCAAGTTTCTTCAATCCGCATACCGTCTAATGATCTCACTACAATTGCAGTAACATAAGCTTGTCCAGCCGCAAACAGTCGCGAGCCCAGATAAATGACTGCATGATCAACTGTACAACCTTGCATCTTATGAACCGTCGAAGCCCAACTCAAGAAAATCTATAAAAGAATTTATTTATCCTGGCGATCCTAATCAGGATAACGCGGATACTGTTTGCAGATGAGTGCATTGTCAATGGGTCCTTGATACGTGCAAAGCTTCAAAGAAATCGAATCGCTGGAAGCTGGTGAAAATTAAGCCTAAAGATTCCGTTACATACATACATACATACGGTACATACAACCCAAGCTAATAAAGCGTGTTAGAAATAACGCGAATTATGAAGACAAATAATAGCATGAGTAATAGAACAGTCTTCTTCTCAGTTCTGATTTTATTTTTACGCGATCACAATTAGGGCTGATAGTGATTTTATTGCTAATACAAAGAATAGGTGAGTACTTTATTTTTTGAAATCAATCAATCATTATTTGTCCTTTTTTGTTTAACTTTAAATAATTCGTTATCTCCGTAACTACAAATATTTTACTAATTTTTTTTTTTTTCAGTTTTCGGTCATTGTTTGTCTTTAGCAATAATTTCCCAAGTTAATGCGTATAGGTTAAGAATCGCCCTGTATAACAAAACTAACAAGAAAACTTTTACTAAGACTTTATTTTCAAAATCTACCATTTTTCGTTATCAGTATCAAGGTTAGTTTATATTTATAAGGTTGCGACATATCCTCAACTTTTAGGCGGTTCGAGGTCGGGGACGCAAGAAAGGACACTCCACGGAGAAAAGTTGGCAAGACTGGGTAAAATCAAAGCTGATGATCAATCCAGTGGCGTCTAGAATTTGCGCATTTCATTTTGCATTGTTTTGAAGTGATATTTGTTGAAAGATGTAATTCCAAATGTTTTTTATTTAAAGTAAAAGAATTTACAACTAAATATCAATTAAAAACTGTTGTGTAAACGGTTGTTCTACTATTACAATAAACTGTATATCTCCGGCACTGAACAACATGGCCGATAAATGGGAGATGCGACGTCATAACACGTCAAAGCAATATGGCCGAATATCGTGACCTTATATAGACCGACTTTGATCAGTAGCTTTTTTAATATACCACTAAGAAAATTAATAAAATGTTGAACCTTATGTCTTTATTGTCAATAAAATTAAACATAATAATTAACATAATACAATATAAATCTACAAATATTTGTGTTATAAATGCTTTTATACGAACTTCATCTCCAAAAAAAAAAAAAAACCTGTGTTCTTTCTCATAAACCGCTCATTGCCACTATGACGACTCATTTTTTATTATTATTAAGATTAATGCATAAGTAACAGGTCAGGAATTATGCAAAAATAAGACATTTCTTTCCCAAATGTGTAACAAGTTGTAAACATAACGCATAAATTACCCTTTAGCCCTATTTTTTTTTAACAGTTTTATCACGACTTTTCTCTACTTTACCGAAAAATAGTTTAAAATATTCAGTATAAAAATCTTCCCTCTATACAGTTTCCAAACAAATGCTGGGTAAATTTTATAAAGGTGATTCCTTGTTAAAAATTAAGAGTAGTTTGCCATATATATACAATAAACTTAATAAAATTCTATATTTTAAATAATATTATAAAGTGCAAAAGCCAACTATTCTATATTTTAAACAAGGACTCACCTTTAAAATTTTTCGCCTTTTGTTTAGAATAACCCTCTATATTTTATTTACATTCTTCTAAATTTTCCGCCGACGGAGCCCTGGAAAGCATAGTCCGGAAGGAGAGAGTGGTGGACTGGACCTGAAGGGACCAAAACCAAGAAAAAAAAATAGAGGGAGAGATAGAGACGATTTCTGGATCTGACTTTTACATATTAAATTTTAGTTTCTCCCCGCCAAAACTAAGGAGTATATATATATTTATGAAACTTTGCTTTTGTAGAAATTTAAGCAATTTTCCATAATTTTGGCAAAAATCAATGATTTTCATAAAGGTGTAATTTTAATGATAAAGGTTGAAATAAAGATTTCTTAAGTAGATTTATAAAGTGTGTATTAGTCTTAGTCAAATTAGGGAATAAAAAAGGGACTTGTTTACGAAGAACTAACCATTCGCATAGTCTCTCAAAACCGTTCTAATTACCCTGTTGAGCGCCGTACCGTAGTACCATAAGGTAGGCATACAATTTAATATCCCTGGTCAAAATCGTACATGTCCTTATCTGACCCTTTTCTTGACCAGGTAGACAAAGAGATTCTGGTCGAAAATACGCCCGCCGGGTGGATGAATGTATTTCTTAAAAATAAAAATACTCCTATATAATATACATACTTACATGAGATAATTGAATCTCCTTTCTAATTTCAACTGTTTTTATACACTTTGTGCCAGCTCTATACTATCATAGAGCTTATAATGCATGTATACAAAATCACCAGAGCCCAAGTTTTACAGAACTTTTGGAAAACTTAAATACAATATGCAAGGCTGTTGATTTTTGAATTGGTACGATCCAAAATAAATACGATGACGCGAGGGTGAAAAGCAGAGCCAATGTGTGGTCTCCCTTTAGGTCATCTCTTCTTTTTACACATTGGCAAAAATCGCTTATTGTTATTTCTGGCACAAAGTGTATATACTGGGTTAGTAAGAAGTACTGCAATTCTTAAATATCTTTAAAACCATTAAAGCTGTTGTTTGAATTAAAGGTTAATAAACAGTTTAAATGTCGCGCCACACACAAAGAAACATTAACATATTAGCAACATTGCCTAGGATTACTAAATGTGGTATTTGGAGGTTTATGGATAAGTAAAATTGGGTAATAGTTCGATATGGGCAGTTTTCGCTATTATAACGAGATTTTTGAAAAATTCTTTTCAGGGCGTTTCTATAGGTCGATTATGACACAAATCTGTGTGCGCGTTTTCCAAAATCTATTTCTATAATTTATTATTAATTAAAACATATTACGGGACGGTGGAGTGAACAGGGGTGCTGGGTGGGGACGAAACCGTAGAAATCCTACATTAAACGCCCAAAAACAGTATTTCACAGTACACTGCACTTTCTGTTTACAAAAATGGCCAAAAAATTGTTTAAAAAATTAAAATAAATAATAGTACAACAATCCCGCCATGGCTGTCACTGCATAAAAAGAAGAGTTTGCAATAGAACTGTAAATGTCTTGCTGATGTTGCCAAATAAAGTGAGAAAGTGTCAATAGCTTAAAAAAGGAAGATACAGGACAAAATTCATATGAAAAATTAAGTTATTCCTTCTTCCTATTATAATTTGTAAGAGAAAAAAGGAAAATACCTAAACATAAAGAAGGAGGCATTTCTACAAAAAATACCATTGTTTCTCATGGAAATGGTGGATAATCCCCGAAATAGGCTTGGTGTTAATTCTTCATAAGAAGTTTGGCAACGCTGCTTCTATCAAGACCGTCATTTTCATAATGACGAACTTCATGTTATCAGCTGACCGAAATGAATTTTCCTTCTTTAATTAATGGCGGACGAGATATCTCATATGTGGGATAGTTTTTCGAAAAATTTATTACTTTTCAAAATTAATTTACATTTTTCATGTGCCCCGAGTGCAGTATATTAATGTTTTCTTGTGTTTGACGTTGGATTTATACTGTTTTGTCCCCACCCAGCACCCCTGTTCACGACCGACTTTGATCAGTATTTTTTTAACATACCACTAAGAAAATTAATAAAATGTTGAACCTTATGTCTTTATTGTCAATAAAATTAAACATACTTAACATAATACAATATAAATCTACAAATATTTGTGTTATAAATGCCAAGCCTTTATACATTCATCTCCAAAACCTGTGTGCTTCCTCATAAACCGCTCATTTGACTATGATGATAATTTTTTTATTATTATTTAGATTAATGCGGTAACAGGTCAGGAATTATGCAAAATGACATTTTCCCAAAATGTGTAACAAGTTGTAAACATAACGCAGCTATTAAAATTACTCTTTAGCCCTATTTTTTGTTTAAACAGTTTTAATCACGACTTTTCTCTACTTTTACCGAAAAATAGTTTAAAAATATTCAATTTAAAAATCTTCCTCTAAACAGTTTCCAAACAAATGCGAAAATTTAGAAAGGTGTTTTCTTAATTTATTTATTTATTTATTTATTTATTCAAACTACAAACTCTACATTTATAAATTTACAAAAAACCCGCTCAACAGAGAATCCAATTACAGAGCAGGTACACTTTTATACATATGTATATACATAATAATATAATACAATAAAAACATTAGAATAAAATAACAAAAATGTACAAGTTGCCAATACAAAAGACAGTAAACAGTAAAGGAAGTACACATACTCCAAATTTTCCAGAACCCGGCCAAGAATAGTTCTAAATGAGTTAAGACTTACAGAAAAGATATCGCAATGAGCCTGGATTTCATTATAACCAACGCACATTCTATACAGAGGTGAATTTAGAAGGTTATTCTTGCAACCTCCGCTGATAAAAGGTGTTGGAACATCTAGTAGCATATGGAGGCACATGCAACGGAACAAATGACAAAAGTGCTGAATCATCAATTTCCCATTATGTAAAATCTTGTACAGATAAAGAAAAGTACGTAATATTTCTTTCTTTGACAGGGTATGCAGATTATATCTCTGTTCTTACAAATTAAGAGTAGTTTGCCTTATAAACATACAAACTTAATATGATAATATTTTAAATATTATAAAGTGCAAAAGCAAACTACTCTATATTTTAAACAAGGAATCACCTTTCCAAATTTTTCGCCTTTTGTTTAGAATAACCGTCTATATTTTATTTACATTCTGAATTTTTTTTAATAGCATTTTTAATGAGGAATCAATCCCCAATTCACGAACAAGATTATAATCAAATTAGCGGTGTTTTTTGGCAGGTGGGGCGGATGTAATTTCGACCAAGTTTAGAGCAGGTACTAAAAACAGTTGTAAATTCCACCAGAAGTAAAAGGTGCGGGTTATCTTATATGCATTTTCGACCAAAAGGATGCAGGTGTTATTTAAAGAATATGAAAGACAACTCCGGTCAACACGATTTTCTGATGACTTTTGTTTGACCGCCGGACAGTGCGGACGTGCGTAGAGTACTGCAAGTTCTTCGGAGTGGCGGCTAGAGGTGTCGTACGAACGTTTTTACCTTCGGGGATCAAGGAAAAATTCACGCTAAATTGACGGCAATCTTTCTTCTGGATCTAAGCGCTGTGAGCCAAGATTCCTATAAGCTGATGGTATCCTGTTTGGTGGTGAACACAAGGTATTTCTCAAATGGCGGGAAATAGATGGGCGTGCCATGTGAACTGTCAGTAGTAAAAGTGAAGGTTATACGTAACACCAGTAGCAGGTCTTGGTTTGACAGCCGACAAGTTATGCACGTGCATCGTTTATTGAATTATTTGGTTTCTTTTGGAATTTCTGGGAGCTACGAGACTCGATTATCTAAATTTTCCGCCGACGGAGCCCTGGAAAGCATAGTCCGGAAGGGGAGAGTGGTGGACTGGACCTGAAGGGACCAAAACCAAGAAAAAAATAGAGGGAGAGATAGAGACGATTTCTGGATCTGACTTTTACATATTAAATTTTAGTTTCTCCCCGCCAAAACTAAGGAGTATATATATATTTATGAAACTTTGCTTTTGTAGAAATTTAAGCAATTTTCCATAATTTTGGCAAAAATCAATGATTTTCATAAAGGGTGTAATTTTAATGATAAAGGTTGAAATAAAGATTTCTTAAGTAGATTTATAAAGTGTGTATTAGTCTTAGTCATAATGAATAAAGGGACTTATTCAGAACAATGTAAGTGTGTATAGTCTTGGGTTTATGGAATCAAAAGGACTTGCTTACAAGAACTAATCATTCGTAATTCCTTCAAAACCGTTCTAATTACCCTGTTGAGCGCCGTACCGTAGTACCATAAGGTAGGCATACAATTTAATATCCCTGGTCAAAATCGTACATGTCCTTATCTGACCCTTTTCTTGACCAGGTAGACAAAGAGATTCTGGTCGAAAATACGCCCGCCGGGTGGATGAATGTATTTCTTAAAAATAAAAATACTCCTATATAATATACATACTTACATGAGATAATTGAATCTCCTTTCTAATTTCAACTGTTTTTATACACTTTGTGCCAGCTCTATACTATCATAGAGCTTATAATGCATGTATACAAAATCACCAGAGCCCAGGAGTTTTACAGAACTTTTGGAAAACTTAAATACAATATGCAACGGCTGTTGATTTTTGAATTGGTACGATCCAAAATAAATACGATGACGCGAGGGTGAAAAGCAGAGCCAATGTGTGGTCTCCCTTTAGGTCAATCTTCTTTTTACACATTGGCAAAAATCGCTTATTGTTATTTCTGGCACAAAGTGTATATACTGGGTTAGTAAGAAGTACTGCAATTCTTAAATATCTTTAAAACCATTAAAGCTGTTGTTTGAATTAAAGGTTAATAAACAGTTTAAATGTCGCGCCACACACAATGAAACATTAGCATATTAGCAACATTGCCTAGGTTTACTAAATGTGGGATTTGGAGGTTTATGGATAAGTAAAATTGTCCTTGTCGCCAGATTTGACAACAGCGCATGTTCTTTAAAAATCTGACAACAGTGCTGATATCGATGTTCGATTAGGCATGCAACATGCAAAACCCAAAAACAATTATGTAAGCATAGCTTACAGATTTAACCGTTTTAAAGATATTTGGGGGCCAACATACTTTTTTTCCTGAAGTTGTAGTGGGTTATATCTAAGGAACTGATAAGAATTATAAGAGATTTTTGAAAATGTGCTTTTCAGAGTTGTTTCTATAGGTCGATTATGACACAAATCTGTGTGCGCGTTTTCCAAAATCCATTTCTATAATTTATTATTAATAAAAACATATTTACGGGACGGTGGAGTGAACAGGGGTGCTGGGTGGGGACGAAACAGTAAATCCTACATTAAACGACAAAACAGTATTTCACACAGTACACACCGCACTTTCTGTTTACAAAAATGTCCAAAAAATTGTTTAAAAAATAATAATAAATAATAGTACAACAATCCCGCCATGGCTGTCACTACATAAAAAAGAAGAGTTTGCAATAAAATTGTAAATCTCTTGCTATGTTGCCAAATAAAGTGAGAAAGTGTCAATAGCTTAAAAAAAGAAGATATATAATAATAAAATTCATATGAAAAATTAAAGTATTCCTTCTTCCTATTATAATTTGTAGAGAAAAAGGAAAATACCTAAACATAAAGAAGGAGGCATTTCTACAAAAATACCATTGTTTCTCATTGGAAATGGTGGATAATCCCTGAAATAGGCTTGGTGTTAATTCTTCATAAGAAGTTTGGCAACGCTGCTTCTATCAAGACTGTCGTTTTCATAATGACGAACTTCATGTTATATCAGCTGACCAAAATGAATGCGCCTATTTTCTTCTTTAATTAATGGCGGACGAGATATCTCATATGTGTGGGATAGTTTTCGAAAAATTTAATACTTTTCAAAATTAATTTACATTTTCATGTGCCCCGAGTGCAGTGTATTAATGTTTTCTCTGTGTTTGACGTTGGATTTATACTGTTTTGTCCCCACCCAGCACCCTGTTCACTCCACCGTCCCGTAAATATGTTTTTATTAATAATAAATTATAGAAATGGATTTTGGAAAACGCGTACACAGGTTTCTACTATAGACACCCAGAACAATGCAAATTTTTGGTCATTCAGCTTGGACGCTCGCTTCGTGGAATTTATGAAGCGGGTATCCATCGAGTAAACACGTAAACAGTACGTATAATTTGCCTGCTTCATAAATTCAGCCAAGCCAGCGTCCAAACTGATGACCAAAAATTTAGCATTGTTCTCGGAGTCTATAGTGAAACTATAATTGTCTTTGATACTAGTATGAATATTACATTGGAGAAATCCATAACCTAGAATTTTTTCTTAAGTTCGTTAAATCTTCGTGTTAAATCATCAAAGTCTATCTCGTCATCTTGGTTACTAGACCTGGTCCTGCAGGTGGATTACCTGGCACTGATGGCAATTCAGGCAAATTATACTCGTTGTTCATTTTTGTTCTTGGAAGAGGTTTGGGCTTATCATCCGTATTCTAAAAATTTAAAAAAAGTGTCTTGAGTAAAAATAGAGACATAGCAAATTTCAACATGATACTGCACATTTTCCCAAGCAGTGTTATGAGCTTTTCATTTTGAGCATCTAAAAACTGAACATATTTATGATTTGTGAACAAAAAAACTTAACCATCCCATAATTTACAGTGCAGTCTACGAAATTTTAAAAAAAGTTTGTGATATCCACAAAAAACCATTTAACATTCCTGTATAACGAAAATAAAAGCTTTAGAACATAGCTTTTAAAAACTTTTTTCCAGAAACTAACCATAGAATCTCTTGCTCTTAGATTTGCGCGATATTAAGTTAATAACAGCCCGAATATAATATTGGAAGCTGATGGAGAAGAAATTATACGGAGTTTTTCCTATGTAAATACCTACAAAGTTAAATGACTATTCCACTTAACTTAAGATGTTGAACTAAACAATCGCGTTCTTGAATATTTTACCTTACTTTTGAAACACCCTGCATATTCACGGCATATTCAACTTAAAATCGAAATTTTCAAAGACTTTTTTCAAGCAGTGAACATTCTTTTTGCAGCTTTAAATAATGAGGTGGCGGTCAAAAAGGGGTTTGGTCACAAAAAATCACATATTAGAATTTTGGTATTATTTACAGGTTATATTAAATGGCATTTAATGTTTGAAATATGGTTGACCCATATATACAAATGGTAAGCTGTAAGAGATTTTTGACGTTTATGAAAGTTAATTGATGAGTGACAAAAACCTTCTTTAAACGCCACCTCCTCAAATAAGTATAATTATGACCAGAACAGAAAGAATCCGTCATACACACTAACACAATACAATTTTTTAACGCCATTAAAAATTATTATTCAGTAAAAACTTAAAGAGGAAGATACCTGTACATGCCTAATTTTGCATTGATTTTAAAGTTTCCTGAAATTTTGTACACATGGAAAGTACAAAAATTAAAGATAGGTCAATAACTATTCGAGTTATCGTGTCCGCCAATTTGAAAAATGTAGTTTTGAGAAAATGCGTTTGAATAGGTACATAAAAATTCAATGGGCTCATTCAAGAGTACTCAGCCATAACCTCTGAGTAAGCGAAGCGTATTTCTATTAATCGAGCTCGTAGCTCCCAGAAATTCCAAAAAGAAAACAAACAATCCAACAATCGATGCAATGCATAAATTGTCGGCTGTCGAACCAAGATCTGCTACTGGTGTTACGTATAACCTTCACTTTCACTACTGACAGTTCCCATGGCACGCCCATCTATTTCCCCGCCATTTGAGAAATACCTCGTGTTCACCACCAAACAGGATACCATCAGCTTATAGGAATCTTCGCTCACAGCGCTTAGATCCAGAAGAAAGATGCCGTCAATTTAGCGTGAATCTTTCCTTGATCCCCGAAGGTAAAAAACGTTCGTACGACACCTCTAGCCGCCACTCCGGGAAGAACTTTGTAGTCCTCTACGCACGTCCGCACTGCTTCAGAGTAAAAAGTGGGGTGCATTTTACTATTTTTTCATAACTTTTCCCTCATAGATATTTGCAAATAGAATAATTATAACATTTAATATATTAGGCACCCCACGCTTTTATTCTGAAGTGACAAACTCTTTGTAATGAAAAATTATTTTCTAATTTTTAGTTCGGTTGCATATAAAAGCGTGTTTTTTTAGTTTTTTAAACTATTATTTATTTTTCATTTTTTAGTTCGATATATCAATTAGTTTTTTAAAAATAAATGCTCCAGTTTATTCACTAAAAATTCCTTCTGCCATTTTGTCAAGAGTAGTATTAGGACACAGAGGATCTGTAAAGGAATTTATTTATCCTGGCGGTCCTAATCAGGATAACGGGATACTGTTTTTAAATTATTGCATTGTCATCGGTCCTTGATACGTGTGCAAAGTTTCAAAGAAATTGAATCGCTGGAAGTTGGTAAAAATTAGGCTCAAAGATTCCGTTACATAGATAGATAGATAGATAGATACAACCCAAGCTAATAAAAGGTATAGCTTTTAGATTTAAAAACTATGTTTATTATAATTTTAAGCATATTTATAAATGCACAACTCATACCTCATCCAAATTATCATCTTTAGGTGAAGTTTCACCAGAACCAGAACCCTAGAAGCCACCAATTTTATGTTAGTACAAATAATTTTATAAATATTACAGTATACCATCAAACCACCAAGATATTGGCTATAAAAAGCACTGCATGTGTAGTCATTATGTGGATTATTTTATTTTCTAGTTCTATAAAGGTTGTAGCATAAGAGGCTAATCTATATTCATCTATGATCATACATTAACTACAGCCATAGCTCTTTCATTCAATACAACCAAATAAAACAACTTTGCTCTAATAAAAAAATTAAAATAAAGTTAGAGAAGCTTAAGCCAAGCAAAATAAACACATTACCTTGTTAACATCAGGAAACACCATGCTATAAGTAGGCAAATTATTATCCTAGAAATCAGAAAGAAAAATAACACTACAAAAAACAATATTAAACAGCAAAAACAAAATAATTAAAAAAAGGAAACTACCAACTATATTGCGCTGAATGTATATTTGAGTTTGGCCCAGAGATTTTTGTAATGGTTAAAATTACTTTACTTAAGATTTCACATGGATGTTCTTGAAATAATATTAGTAGACACTATTTTCTATTTTTAAAACATACATATGCAAAGTTTGTTACTTTTGATTTTTTTTGTTGCTTCTTGCTTTATTATCCAGAACCAACAAAAGAGCTATGTCAAAGAATACCAAATCCACAGTGAGATTTCAGCATACCCTAAAATTTTTAGTACCTACCCTGACCAACAGATGGCGAAAGTAGTACGATGTCGCTTTGCTAATACGATTACCATCAGAAATTGATAGCAGTCGCTGACGACCAGTCGGCCCGATCAGTTAGAGTGAGGATATACGCAAATTTAATAACAATAAAATCCCTGATAAATGGTAGTATCCATAAGATTATTAAATTTATGATTTCAGAATAGGATATATCGATGGGTTTTTGACAAAACATCGTAAGCGACATTCGTTAGTTTTACGGGAAACGTTTTTGTTTTCATTGGCTTTATTTCAGATGAAGATATGTTCTATATTGGTTCGGCGGTTCATTTAATTAATGGTAGTTATTTGGGTACACGCCAAAAAATAAATTAAAAGTACCAAAAAACCAAAAAAATAAAGCAAGTAAAAGAGGACTAAAAATCGACGTTTTGGTGGCAAGTCTGCCACCGTTGTCAAAATAAATTGAATAAAAATAAAAAAATTAAATATTATTTATTTTGAATTTTTAGCTTTTTTTTAGGAGATTCTGAAAATTTTGACATTAAATGTTTTTCTTTAAAAGAAAAACGCGATGGGAAGAAAAATCGTTTCCCGTAAAATTGGCGAATCCTATTCTGAAATAATAAATTTAATAATCTTATGGATACTGGGTTCATTTATCGGGGCTTTTATTTTTATTAAATTTTGCGTTAATCCTCACTCTAACTGATCGGGCCGACTGCACGTCAGCGACTGCTCTTAATTTCTGATGGTAATTGTATTAGCAAAGCGACATCATACTACTTTCGCCATCTGTTGGTCAGGGTAGGTACTAAAATTTTTAGGGTACGCTGAAATCTCACTTGTGGGGTTCTATGGATTCGTATTCTTTGGCTATGAGTATCTATTTAATATAAGTAACCCTGGTATTTTGCAAAACTATAAAAATGGTTAAATTTATAAAAGAATGACGAAAGATGAAAATGTGTGTGTTTCAACACATTACATACCCAACCTAAAATGCACAAGAGGTAATCCATTTCATTTTAAAATATTTAAATATTACCATAACCCAGTATGTAGGTAACTAGAGCTACTACTAAAAAGCCAACAAAAAATAGTTGCAAGTGCATACTCTGCCACCTGTCTCCAACATCTAGGTGAAATATAATTTAAAAAAATATATTTTATTTCATACTGCCCATTACCACTCACCCTGTATTAATTTGGGGCCGGTAAATTGGCCATTATGGTACCTGGTACTGTAATGTGTTGCCTAGCAACGCTGTCATTTATCATTATAAATGTGTGATCATTGTTGTTATGCTTTAATTAATGTTATTTTTGGATGCCAAAATGAAATTAAATCTTTAAATACTCATATATTAAGCTATTTTCATCTGATATTAGGATATATAGGAATTTCTACTTGTACTTAAAATATATTTTTTTACCAACTTTAATAAATAAAAATGATTAGATTACTACAAAACAGACTTCCTATTACATTTTTTAAAATATTTTGTTTAACTAAAGTTGGTAATTTCTTATTTATTTAAAAATATATCTAGCGTTACCTATTTAATATTATTTAGGAACTTCTACTCGTAAAATATATTTTTCTACCAACTTTAGTATATGAAAATTATCATATTACTATAAATCAGACTTATTGTTACATTTTCAAAAATATTCTGTTTTACTCAATTTGGTAATTTCTTGGGGTCTATCTAGCGTTACCTATATAAGACCGTTTAGGAACTACAACTAATATAATATTTTTTTATCAATTTGACAGTGACAAGCAAAGAATAATCATAGTTACCTATAATATGGAGAACAAGGCTGTTACCTACGTAATTTAAGTGAAATAATTTAAAACTAACAACATGTTCTCTTAAAATTTTATAAATAATATTTATTCATTAATTTTCATAAAGACAGTATGAAATAAAATATTATACGATACACGTCCGTTAGGTGTTATTACAGTACGAGATGTTTATGGAGCCGGGTCTGGAATATAAACGAATACTGTAATATCACCTACTGGACTTATAATGTAAAATACTAATTTGATTGAAGGCCTGTTTGAAATATTTTTCTTATTAAGCAGGGCTTTTTACAACAACCATCAAAATATAGAAGTGCACATATTTAAATAAAAATTGGTTAACAATACAACATGTATCTTACCATGTAATCTGTATTCGATTCTTTGGTTTCATCATTAACTGGTGGAATGTTGTACGAAAATGCAGGTGGTGGTGCTGAAGGTCCCCCAGCTTTTTCTTGATTGGGTGGCTAAAATATACATGAGTTTTGATTTGAGGATTCACAAACTGATTTGTCTTAATGTTACCTACCTTTAATAAATTTTAATACAATTAGACAAATTCCTTTTTATTTTACAATTAATAATATTGTGTTGTTGCACACGGATTAATGTAGATAATAGTTTTTGGTACTCACTGGATAAGCAAATGGATGTGGAGGATCAGGAAACATTGGTAAAGCTGGTGCGGGAGGATATCCCACAAAACCTGGAGGTTGAGGCATTCCACCTCCTCCTAGATTGTTTTTGTTATGGTCTGAAAGATCAATAAGCAATGCATCATTTCCTAAAAATTATAAAAAAAGTTAGTATGGTTTAAGCAAACACAATTAAAGGCAACAGGCCATATAAATTAAAAGAAGCAAATACTTTAAGGGTATTAATAAGGTTGAGCATTTGCTTACAAGTGTGAGCATTTACTTATAGAAATGTGATGCTATTGAATAGCAGCATCACGAATGTCAAAATTTCTATAAGTAAATACTCGCACTTGTAAGCAGATGCTCGACTTTATTCATACACTTGAAGTAAATCCTTCTATACCTTATACTTATAAGCAAAAGCATTTGCTTCTATTTATTCAATGGCCTAACAATGCAAATGAAAAAGTGTGTTTATCCTTTTATACCTAAATTTGCATTAATTGTTAATTTTAATCAATATTTTGTGTAAAAAACTAACTAATAGTCTCTTTATACTGAGAAATTTGTCACATTGTGTGTCTCATGTTATATTAAAGACACACATCTTGCATACTTAAGCTTTGCATGGGGCAATGCTGTGGATGCTCATAGAGTCTTTGGCTTGTAATTAAAGGCTCTGAGAATCTTGGCTGGTCTTAGAGACGACTGTAAACATGAAGACATCTCCAGTGCCGTTACAATATATTTTTGAAAACGCAAAAATATATATCCTATTACATGACTGATTAAAGTGTGTGAAGGGGCCCGAAAAAGGAAAAGAGAAGCCCCCATGTAGTGTTTGTGAAAAGAACAGAAAGTCCAAAAAAGCATGGTATCCCCTTTTTAACTGACTTAACTAGAGGCACCACTTACAATTTCGCCCAGATATGTTTTTTTACCTGACTACTTTTTTAGTAAAAAATAGTGTGAACACCTAGTATAAAAAAGTATACATTTTGGGAATTTTAAAAATCCTATTTTTGGGAATTTTAAAATAAGTATACATTTTTAATTAGGTTACTTAACATTGGGAATTTTGCTAAATAAAGATATACGTGAGGTGTCAAGGTTTTAAAAGTATAAATTAAACAATTTTCTAGGTTACTCCCTATAATAATAAAATAAAAAATATTAAACAAACTGGGTCGCGTAGAAATGCAAAACAAACACTGGAAAATTTAATATTTAAAGAGGGAGAAAAAGAGATTTAAAAAGAGATTAGATAAGAAGTAGGTAAAGGGAAGTCAAGTATAAAGTTAAAGTTGTAGTTAAGTACGAGCTACCCCTAGTGGGGGGTATGCCCATACTAAATTAAGTTAGTTAATAAAATGGAAAGTTAGTTTTTATCCACCGGTCTCATGGTCCAAGAAGATAGTTCCATATGGTACTATTTGCCCAGTGACGTAAAGTGGCCATATGTATTCAAAATTTACGTCACAATAGTAAGAGGGTAAAAAAGGTGTCAAAGCCGCCCAGGACATTGGGCTATAAAATTTTTTAATATATTATCTTAAAATATAAGAATTCTACCATATAAGAACTACGAAAAGAAAGTAAGAGTACCTTTGTTTTAAGTATAAATGTAGTTTCCTTTGCTATTTATTTTTAATTTTAAAATTGTATTTATAATTGAAGGGATTATTGTAAAAACATGATAAACTACAATACAAAATAGAGTTATTAAATTTTTTAAGTTTAAAGAAACAATGTGTTAAATCAACTTTATAAAAAAATAATCTTAAATACCTTTTAATGAGTTAATTAACTCCAAGGATAATACTTAAAACTTTCTGATTGTCGCTTATTATAATAATTAAATAAATTAGAGAATAAAACAGATTTCTGTGGCTGTGTTGCTTATTGGGTTTTTACACCAAGCTCTTCAATTGTACTTGAAAATTTTATATTATTTTAGGGCCTACACTGTAAAAATAAAATTTTAAGTGTTTTATATAATCGTAATCCCTATTTTATGACATATGTAAGACAATTTGTTAATAACATGAAATAAATGAATATGAATACATACAGAAGGGAACTACTACAACTTATTTTAAGTTAAATAATAATTTAAGACAATCCAAATGTTATTAAACTCATGATCTCTGATAGTACATTTACCTTTCTCCAGTGCCATAATCTGCGGATCAGGCTCATATGGTATATTAAATACCTTGGCAATCTCAATAACATATTTTTCAACCAAAAGTTTAGGTGGGCTCTGTATGGACAACTTGTGTTTTAACTTTGCACTTATAGTTTCTATTGATTCTATGCGACAAGCTTCAGCATAAGCCTGGCCGTATTTAGCTGTTAACAGATCTGCTATTACTTTAATTTCCTGAAATGATAAACAGTGTGAACAAATTTTTAACCAAATGTATTAAGATTTAGATATTAGCAATATACTGATAGTTTAGCTTTACATTTTATTTTTACATATTAAATTATATCTAAAAAGACAATTATACAAAGCTACACAAGTTCTTACCTGTACATCTGATTGTAATCTAGGGGCAACCCATATTATACTGGATACAGCTTCAGCAATTCCTTCATCTAATTCTTTCATATTTTGTATTAGACCAAAACGTGCCACAAGTAAATCACAGTACATTTCAACTATTTCAAGTGCTTCAACGAAATAGTCTTCCCTAAAATGAAGCTTAGTTCAGTAATTTAAACCATCTGCCCAAACTGCTAAAGAGAAGTTAACTATGGAAAGAAAATTTTACAATATGTAATTTGGAATGCTTTTGCTGTTCGTGTTGTGCTAGCATGTGCTATAGAAAAAATAAATATTTATTAAAGCCAAAAGAAATCACAATAGTTGTTTTTAGCAAAACATCTTTACTTTTAAAAATCAAAGCCTACCTACCAAGAAATATGTTTCATTTCCTATAACATTCTCTTTAGCTTACCTAATTATGTATTCCACGCGAATCTTGGCCCTTTCAAACTTTCCAGCACTAATATAATCAGCAATTTCCTCCTAGATTTTTCTGTAAGTTCGATTTCTTTTTTCCAGCAATTTAAGGCGAGTAATCGCCAGCCTTAAATTGGTTTTTAGTTTGGTGTAGTTAGGTCCACTCGAAAACATTTTAAAATACGAACTATTGTATCACTTTAAGAAAATATTTAATTAAGGGCCTAATTTAAATAAATAAAAGTATTAACGCAATGATTCATAATTACAAAAATAAACCCATGACAAATCGCCTAGTGTCAAAATAAACAATAAGCGACCTCTAGTAGATAAAAAGTTTGTCTTAGAGCATATACCTACTAGTGGCAGCCATTTCACTAAGCTGTGCAAACAGCTTGCACGAGAAAGTGAGTTTATAAAAGCGTCATAAAAATTAAAAAGTAAGGACGGCAATCAACTCTGTATAAACGCGTCGTTTACAATTATTGTGCGAGCAACAAAAAGGGGAATAATTGAAAGTGAGATAGAACTGATGACGCTGTGGTATTTTTATTATTTACGATTACTCTACTAGCAGTATTATTTCTTTCTTTTACTCTATGTGCTAATTTATTAAAAATTATCTTTCGACCAATTTTCAAAGCCGCAAGGGCGCCTCTAGTAGGTGTGTGCTTTAAGCCATTATGGATATTAATCGACTGGTTAACCTTTAGGCGATTTCACGATTTCTAACCGGCTGAAACCATAATAAAACTGGAAATTTTCTTTACCAAAATTGAAAATGCCTTTTGTTTTTCATTTTGATTAGTCAAACGTTGGTCTGAAAACTAAAAATCATGTTTTTGTAACATTCAAAAAAGAAAACAACATGAACAGTCAAAATTTTATGAAAAATTAAAATTTTACAGCTATGCTCTTTCTTCCTACACTTGCATTTACTCTTATTATTGGCAATAAGAGTTTAAACCCGGCAAAATCTGTAAGTGCATGAACCAGTTTTTGAAATCATTTTTAAAAATTTTTGGTCTTTTCAAACAAAAACCGGTAAGCATAAATTGTCTAATTAAAGCTTTGCTCATATATTTATAGAATTTAATTAAATTCTGGCTCTTCTCTTGTATATTATAAAGTCTCTGCCAAAATTGATGTCTGGCTACTAATTTTACTGTATTGCTTTTCCTAAAAACTTATGATTATTTAATTTCTTGTTTTACGAAGATATATATATATTTTTTTAGGTAAACATGAAGAATTTAGCGGTATTTGATTTTGACCATACAGTTATTGATGATAATTCTGACACAGCTGTGACAAAATTAGTCGACAAAAGTAAAATAACTCGTGAACTGAAGGAACTACATAAAGCTGAAGGATGGACGGCATTTATGCAAGGTGTGTTTGATGTTTTGCATGAAAATAAAGTAACCGAGTCCAATATCTCCAGCGTTATATCAAAAATACCAGAAGTAAAAGGTATCAAGAATTTAATAATAGAGTTACATGACAAAATGGATTATGACATAATTATAATAAGTGACTCAAACACTTATTTTATTAATGTTTGGTTGAAAGCAAATGATTTGACATCACGGATCTTGCAAGTATTTTCAAACCCTGCTTATTTCAATGAACAAGGTCTACTAGAAATAAAAATGTATCATATTCAAGATTCATGCAAACTAAGTACAAGAAATATGTGCAAAGGTCAAATTTTGGAAGATTTTATTAAAAGTCAAACTGAAAAGGGTATTTCATATGAAAAAGTTGTTTATGTAGGCGATGGCCAAAATGATTTTTGTCCAGTTTTAAGGCTGAATGAAGCTGATATAGCTTGTGTTCGTGATAAATACAAGTGTGCTGATCTTGTGATGAAGGCCAAGCAAAGGAAAACATGTTGATGAGAGTGATGGAAAAATGTATGTTGTGAAGTCTGATGTATGTATCTGGGAAAATGGTGAACAAATATTAAACTTTTTGAAAAAATAGATTTTTTTTGGAAACTAATTTTGATTTTAAATATTTAATGTCAATTATTGCATTGTTTGTTCTTTTTTCTGTGATAATAAATAAAGAATCTTTTGTGGTAGAAACATTGCATTTTACTTTTACAGTTCTAAAAGGTGCTGAAAAAATGATACTACAAATTCATGAGGCTAAAATATGACCATTTAACCCAACTTGCCTTACTACAAAAGTGGATGGTTTCAGAGATACAGGGTGTCAACAATTTATTCTGGATTTAGTTTTTATAAATAGTTTTGTTAACAAGAGGTGTATTGTCACAATATTTGGCAAGGGGTGGTTTTAAGAGGTGAGAATTTAGAATCTGCTATTAATTTTGTTAAGTCTAGAGGCCGCCACCTGAGGTCCCCGAAGGTCCAATTGCCAGTACGTCCCTCTGTGGAGAGGGGGTTGTATTCTGGGTGGGAGTCTCCAGTAAGTCGGGCCTGTGCCCCTGGTGGCTCCCGAGCTTTTCACTTTTTAATTGTTAATACTTATTGTTTTTCCTCGATGCAATGCATAAATTGCGACAATCTAGCCAGCGGCTGCTACTGGTGTCGTGCATAACCTTCACTATCACTCCTGACGTATTTCCGCAAGGCATGCGCACCTCCTCGACCATACGAGGACACCATGTGTTCAACACCAAAACGTAAAAACTTCAGGCTTTAGGAATCTTCACTCACAGCGCTTAGCCCCAGAAGAAAGAAGCCCCAATTTAGCGTGAATCTTTCTCGGTCCCCAAGGGTACAGCCACGCCTCGTACGATGCCTTCAATCGCCTACCCGGGAAGTCTTTGTAGACCTCTACGCAAACATGAACCGCACTACTCGAAGGAATTATTCTGTTATTATCTTAAATTTTATTATAATTCTATTTTAGAGGTATATAATTATGATTCATTGTTTAACCTTTTATTACTGTAATACAAACTCTTTGTAAAGAAAAATTATTTTCTAATTTTTAGTTCGGTTGCATATAAAAGCGTGTTTTCTTTAGTTTTTTTACACTATTATTAATTTTTCATTTTTTTAGTCTCGATATATCAATTAGTTTTCTGCGGACATGTGATATTGAAATGTTTCACGAACTATTTCGTAATCTAATCATTTCATTTAAAGCTTCACTGTTGCATGTGGTTTTCAGTTAACTTAGAGCAGTCAACTTCTCCAGAACAAGTTTCTGACTCAGCCTGTATACTGAGAGCTTGTCCAGTCCGCAAACTGCACGCGATAAATGACTGCATGATCGACTGTACTAGCTCTTGCATCTTGTTAACGTCTAAGCCCAACTCAGAAAATGTATAAAGGAATTTATTTATCCTGGCGATCCTAATCAGGATAACGGGATACTGTTTGCAGATTATTGCATTGTCATGGGTCCTTGATACGTGTGCAAAGTTTCAAAGAAATCGAATCGCTGGAAGTTGGTGAAAATTAAGCTTAAAGATTCCGTTACATACATACATACACAGTCATAAAGAGGGGGATACATAGCACACAAAAATAAAGCGTGTTAAAAATCGTCTTCAAGGTGCGTCATTTGAAGCGGCATAGCTCCCTTAGGGAGAATTTTTCAGTAAATTTTTATATGAACTATTATTATTTTAAAAAGGAAATCCTGTAGATATTATCTTTAAGGCTGCAAATAAAATAGCAGCAATTACTTTTCACTGTTGTCTTTATTATACCTTATACTTTTCAATTACATTGGCACCTAAAACTTAGTAGCCATCTTTTATCCATCGTTACAGATATATTTACATTGATTTGCGTTTGATACTTCTCATCATATTATAACCATACATATTGTGTTTGGTGTACATTTTAGGTTACAGTTATAGAAAAATGCAAATGAAACATTTACAGGGTTTGGTTTACATTTGAGCCAAAATAAATTCCTAGTTTTCTAAGTGATATTTCAAGTATAACACCAATGCATGTAGTTGAAATTATACTTTGGGTACCTATGACCGAAATGTCAAACTATTTTCAGAGTATTCATAATAAATACCTAGTAAGTCTCTCTACGGTTACTGACCTTTTTAACCAATTCTGAATAATTTATAGTGCTCAAAGTATAGTTCTATAATTTAATAGGTATTATTAATTTTATTGAGTAGTATAGTTATGTCATTCTGGGACACATCTAGTACATAATAACTAAAAAGAATATTAAACTCTATAAACTTATGATGTTTAATTGTCTTAGTCACACTGAAAATAACAAAAAATTATACCGGGTGTTGCTCCGTCGGGCGGGACATAGGGAATCCCATGTAAATTTTGAAGTAGTCAAATATTGGCTCCCCTAATTATTTTAGAAAAAAATGCTATTAGGATTTATTGAAGAGCAACAGTAAGTTCCACCCAAAATGAAAATTTGAGCATTTTTCAACCAACCAGTAAAGAGTAAACTGCTTAATACTTCTGCAACGTAGTATCTCATTATGCACCCTGTACTCTAGAAATCAACAATAAAAACACCATATCGATTTATCAGTGACAATTTAGATCATTAATTTATAATGTCATTGCCAAACTGAACAATTTTATACGGGAATTTCAAAAGAATCCTCGCATTTCATTTTAGTTTACAGCTAATTCCAACACATGCACTCACAGTTACGCAAGACAATAAAACAAATTTTTCTACATTTAGAAATCAATTTATGACGAAAATATCAGGATTTAATCAAATGCTCAAATATTTCTCCATTAACTGCCAGACAATAACCCAAACGATTATAAAACTCATTTCTTACGTTGGCTAGTTGGTACATCGATATTCTGGCACATTCAGCGGAAATAGCATTCCTTAGCTGGACTAAATTTTCATATTTTTTATTGGTAGCTTAGTTTTTAAATGTCCCCATAGAAAAAAATCGTTTGGCGAAAGATCACGTCGATTTTCTTCACATTTGCAATTATTGATTACTGTGCCTGTAGTTTCAAATTTTTATCGTCCGTTCTATTGTCGATTTATCTTGGTATTGGCCTATTGGGAAAATAGGCTGCAAACATGTCCGCTACTCTTCGATAACTATTTGCCTGGTAAAACCATTTTATAATAGTGATTTTTTCTTGATTTAAGTAGTTCATTATTTAAGAATGATGTGACATTGATCTGACAACTTGAGAGGTAAGAGGTTAAATAATTTTTCTAGTATTTTATTATAAACTTCTAATAATACAAGGCGCGTAAGAAGATAGGAGATTCTGTAACTTATTTTAGCATTTATCTCTTAGCTGGCGGACTGAGAAGAGCTGAAATTTGTACACTGGGTACAACTTTTCGTGGTCTTTAAAAAATCCTAATTATAATTTCTTCTGAAATAATTAGGGGAGCCAATATTGGACCACTTCAAAATTTACATGGGATTCCCTATGTCCCGCCTCGACGGAGCAACACCCGGTATGTAGCACAAAACAGTGGTGATATGAATATTCATTTCTACATGCCCAAACCATACTAAATTAGGTAAATGCAGATTTAACTGGCTTTCAAAGACATTTTTTAACAGTGTTGTGTGTGTGAAACTTTTAAATTTTGAAAGTTTAATATTCCAAAGTTTAAGTTACGAGACTGGCATAAGTATAGTATTCGAAAAATTAATATTTTTCGTAAAATTTAGAACTATGCATGGTGAACATTTATTTGGTAACCAATGATTAACTGACAACAAATTAAGTGCAATCATTGGATACATTTGTTATTCTAGTTTTCTTAACAGTATTGGGCTTATTTAAAAATATCATTCGAGTTAAACTCTTTGGCAACATTGTGTTTAACACCACTTGGCTTTAAAGCAATACATACAATAGGATTTTGTAAAAAAATGAAAATATTTTTGCTATTCGGATCGTTTAAACATTAAGTGCCTTAATAATGTTTAAAATTATGGTAATAGTTCGATATATAGCGGTTTTCGCTATTATAAGAGATTTTTGAAAAATTCTTTTTCAGGGCGTTTCTATAGGTCGATTATGACACAAATCTGTGTGCGCGTTTTCCAAAATCCATTTCTATAATTTATTATTAATAAAAACATATTTACGGACGGTGGAGTGAACAGGGGTGCTGGGTGGGGACGAAACAGTAGAAATCCTACATTAAACGCCCAAAAACAGTATTTCACAGTACACACCGCACTTTCTGTTTACAAAAATGTCCAAAAAATTGTTTAAAAAAATTAAAAATAAATAATAGTACAACAATCCCGCCATGGCTGTCACTGCATAAAAAGAAGAGTTTGCAATAGAACTGTAAATGTCTTGCGATGTTGCCAAATAAAGTGAGAAAGTGTCAATAGCTTAAAAAAGGAAGATACAGGACAAAATTCATATGAAAAATTAAGTTATTCCTTCTTCCTATTATAATTTGTAGAGAAAAAGGAAAATACCTAAACATAAAGAAGGAGGCATTTCTACAAAAAATACCATTGTTTCTCATGGAAATGGTGGATAATCCCCGAAATAGGCTTGGTGTTAATTCTTCATAAGAAGTTTGGCAACGCTGCTTCTATCAAGACTGTCATTTTCATAATGACGAACTTCATGTTATCAGCTGACCAAAATGAATTTTCCTTCTTTAATTAATGGCGGACGAGATATCTCATATGTGTGGGATAGTTTTTCGAAAAATTTAATACTTTTCAAAATTAATTTACATTTTTCATGTGCCCCGAGTGCAGTGTATTAATGTTTTCTTGTGTTTGACGTTGGATTTATACTGTTTCGTCCCCACCCAGCACCCCTGTTCACTCCACCGTCCCGTAAATATGTTTTTATTAATAATAAATTATAGAAATAGATTTTGGAAAACGCGCACACAGATTTGTGTCATAATCGACCTATAGAAACGCCCTGAAAAAGAATTTTTCGAAAATCTCTTATAATAGCGAAAACCGCTATATTGAACTATTACAAAAATTATTTAATTTCTTGTAAGTACACATTTGGTATTTCCCTAAATAATAGTTGACGCTAAATAGAAATTTTCGAAAGGTATATCATCATATAATATCATCGATAATAAGAATTTTAAGTATTAAAAATTAACATTAGTTATCAAATATATTATGGTAACTTGTTTTTAGCAAAAACAGTTGAGCAACAATCTCTTACTTAATAAAACATTTTAATTAACAAAGCTAACGATAAAAACTGATCAATATTTTATTCTTATTTTTATGTCATATCGAATATTTTAATAATATTACTTTCTTGGACTTCTATCGTCTTTATTTTTAAATGATACACGACTTTTCGGATAGTATCTATCTCCAACCGTTAGTGATAACTGTTATCACTTAAAAACGGTTGAGGGTGTACGGGAAAAACTGACTTTATATGCGGATTCAGCGCGTCAAAATTCATAAAGGTAGGTAGGTCTGGTTAGTCAACTTCCACTACTTTTTTGTGGGCCTGGTTTATTATTACCTGAAATACAGGGTGGCCCACCATATTCGACACCGGTCTGTAGCTGGATAACCATGGGGTTTTTAAAAAAGTCAATACTGAAACATACAGGTCGGATAAGACCACAGTATAAAATTATTTTAGTCTATACAGGGTGTCTCAAAAAAGTGTGACGTATCAAAGTTATATTTTTTTAAATGAAACACCCTATATTTTATGACGGTTTTAGATTCTACATAAAAAAATAGATTAAGTTTTGTTAATAGTACCAAGTGTCTAATTTTATTCGTTTTTGTGATATTTGATTTTTTTTCAAAATGCAGAGGTGCAAATAAATTAATTTTATTTTAACAATATAAACTCCTTAAACTTTTTAAAATTTGTTAGACGATTAGGAAAGGTCTGCCCTTATCATTATGTAGGGTCATATCGAGATCATAGATTATAAAGGGTGATCAAAAATAATTTCAATTTTTTACAAAGTCAAATTGCAATATCTCCCTTATTTTAAATGTAACACCCTCGTATTTTTTACACCACATGATAAAAAAACTAATTCTGTGACCTATAACTCGTTTCTTCCATTATCCATAATCACTGTGTCAAATTCTTTTTTAAAGCAACTATTAAGATTATCAGATGGTTTCTCCTGGAATATTTTTCAGGATTAACTCTAGACTAAAGTAAACCATTTTTTCACATCCTACCAGTATTATATCATCTTGTTGTTGTAGAAGAAGGTTTTTATTTAAAATCATTGAAATTTCTTTTAAACTGACTAAAACACTAGTAATCAATAAATGATCGTTGTTGTTTTCTCAAGAAAAATATTGATGGCTGCTATGTCATAGCCAACTTTAATTTAAATAAACATTTGGACTAAAAATTTGTAAAAACAGATTTTTGCTAAAAAGCACAAAAGATAGGTATAGGCAACCTATACAACCATTTGAAAGAGTATTTTATTTGTCATCATGTGACGTAAAAAAATACATGGTGTTCCATTTAAAATAAGAGAGATATGGCTATTTGATTTTCTGGAAAATTAAAATTATTTTTTGATCACCCTGTACAATATTTGATCTTGATTTGACCTACGTATGATATGGCAGACTTTTTTCTAATCTTGTTACATATTTTAAAGTTTAAAGTGTTAAAAGTGTTAAAGTAAATCAATTTAATTTTACCTCTGCATTTTGCAAAATAATCAAATATCACAAAACGAATAAAATTAGACACTTAGTACTATAAACAAACTTGAGTTATTTTTAAAGTAGAATCTAAAACCGTCATAAAATATAGGGTGTTCCATTTAAAAAATATAACTTTGATACGTCACACTTTTTTGAGACACCCTGTATAGAGTAAAATAATTTTATACTGTGGTCTTATCCGACCTGTATATGTTTCAGTATTTACTTTTTTAAAAACCCCATGGTTATCCAGCTACAGACCGTGTCGAATATGGTGGGCCACCCTGTATATCTGAAAGATGTGTACTACCTATTTTTTAAACATTTGGACAAAGAACAAAATTTTGACCAGTTTTTAGGGTCTGTTTATCTGATCTGATTAATGGGCGTATCTTTTTTGGGGGGTAGGTATTACATAACGTGCTCAATTTTGTGTCTTTATTTACATGGTGAATATCTTTGACAAATTGCAAGTGCTTAACAATCTAAAAAGTTTTAATATTAAAATGTTGGCAAATTAGGATATGAAAATGGAAACAAATGTTTATTAAAGCCTTTATGTACATGTTTCAAAACGATTTTCCAGAATGGTGTGTCCCTACTTGGTCAATATACAGTGCGAGTCTAGGTAACTTGAATAAATTCAGTAAATCAAATACCGTTATTTTTTTGAAAAATGGTCGGACACGTCGATTAGTATTTATTAGTATTTTCAGTTGCGGTCTTTTGTCATAAAAAATAATTATACAGTGTGTCCTAAACTAGAGATATGACGTCAACGATAATTTTTTAAATGGCAACCTGTTTTATGACTGTTTTTAAAGGGCAAATCAAGTTATACATAACTACTAATTTTTTATTTTTTATTGCTTGTCGTTTCCAAGATAATTTAATAACCATTTTTATTTGGCAAAAATTTATGCTCAAATGTTGTCCGAGTTTTTATGTACTTTAAAGATTATTCTGTTTTCAATTAAAATTGGTATTTTCGATAGGAATTTGATAATGTAAACAGTAGTTGATAATTCTGCTTAGAAGGTAGTATTTCACGTTCGTTTAAACAGTAACACCAGTAAGGTACATTTAATACTAAGTGACTTTTACTACTACTTTTATTTTGTCATTGTGTCAAAGTTAGATCTCCATCTCGCAATGCCTTAACTGAAAACCACAAAATTAAAATCTTAATGATGATTGGATATGGGGATAGAGCAAGAACACAGAGTGAAGTGAGTCATTTATTCAGAGACAGATATCCTGATTTACCACCGATTTCACAAAGTACCATAAGCAAGATTGAAAAACAGTTTCGAGAAATCGGCCACGTTAGAAAAACAACTATTCATCGTCAATCTGCGCTCAATGAAGAGGTTAAAGTTGATGTATTATTAGCTGTTCAAGAAAATCCCAATATCCCCACTAGGCAGGTAGCGCTCGAACTTGAAATTAGTCAGTCTTCAGTAGTAAGAATTCTCAAAGCGCAAAAATCATCCCTACAAACTAACAATCCTCCAGGAACTCAATGAAGATGATCCAGATAGAAGACTCCAATTTTGTGAACAATTTATGGAACTAATACAGTCTAATAATGTAAACACAGAAAACATTCTGTTTTCTGATGAGTCAACGTTCATGCTAAATGGGGAGGTAAACCGTCAAAATTGTCGTTATTGGGCAGACGAGAATCCATGCTGGATGAGGGAAGGCCAGAGAAAGTCAATGTTTGGGCAGGGATTGTAGGCCAGCAAGTTATAGGACCAATATTCTTTGAAGGAAATTTGAATGGAGGGCGATACTTAGAGTTCTTACAGGATGAACTATTTCCGAATTTGGCTATTATGTTTCCTGATCCGGTAGAAGCTGATGTCCCTAATATGAAACATCTGATTTCAACAAGATGGTGTTCCCCCCCCACCCATTTTGCAAGACCTGTCCGTGATTATCTAGATAATGTATTTCCAGGCAGATGGATTGGTAGAAGAGGACCATTTGAATGGCCATCGAGATCCCCAGATTTGACTCCGTTGGATTATTTCCCTAATTGTAATTTTAGGTATGTTCTCCTTTATCCGTAGAGAAACGTTTTGAGGTAGACGTTAAATACAGAATAATACATGTAGTACGAAAAAGTTTCTATTGATTTTTAAATTATTAGTGACTATAAATTTAAAAATACAACATTATAGGGCTAAAGGTAACAAACATTAGGAAAACTAAAAACGATATCCTACATGGGAAAGTTTTTGAAGTGGCATAGCGTGTACGTGTATGACAAAAGTTTATATGAACTTCCAGTATAGTTTTGACATATTTTCATATACTGGCGAATTTTTACTTTTCCGGAACACACTGGTGCTAATAATTTTCTATGCCAACTTTAAGCTTTATGTACATCAAGGCTTTACAGACATTTTAATCTTTTATTGGTTTGGATGGGGTATAACATATTTATAACATTATAAAATGCACCACTCATTACAATTAGTCTAAAATATTATTAAAAATAATTGTTTCCTATATTGACTAGACTTTTCATAAAAATAAGTGCGTAACATTTTTATTAAATACCATTTCTAGTGGTGTTTGCGATTACTTCACATTTACATCTAGTGTTACAAAAAAATAAATAAAATAAATAACAGATTAAGCTTAAAACTTAATTTTTTACCACCTAACATTCAACTAGAAAAATTAACAATCCAAATAATGATATGGGCTTTTGATATAGTCCAATAAAGATTCAGAAAAGATACGGGATGTTCTCAAAGTTGGGTCATTTACTTTAATACATAAACGTAAAGAAAAGTAAATTTTCTAAAAATCGTTAATAAACTGTGATTCAAAAATCGAACATTCAAGGCGCTGATTCAACTCCAATTAAGGGTAGAAGAAAAGTACATATTTTTTTATTTAAGAACCCTGTATATTATTTTACCATTAAAAAGATCTTTAAATGAGCTTTAAGAAAATAACCAGCATTAAGTACATCTAACTTTATTAGTTTCTGGAAATAAGTGACCATCCAAATCAGGTATTTAGTGTAATTGTTAAAGTACCGCCATTTTGTAATAGGTGAAGATATTGACTTCATATTCTAGGTTATAAAGTACTCGTCAGAGCTTTAAAATGATGTATCACTCGACCCGCCTTCTCATTTAAGAATTTTGGGGTGGTGGCCCTGGTGGTTAATGGGTTAAAGGGGCGCTGTCCAATTTTTGTAAAAACGTCTCCCTCTAATAAATATCTTGACGATGTTTCGGCGATTTTCTCAAATCTGTCTCGTTTCGAAGATAACTTGTAAAAATAGAGTAGCTTTTAAAACACAAGTGACAATTGTTATTATATATTAATAGTTTTTCAACATTACTCTTTTTACTTTGCACTTAAACTTGAAACAAACACTCAATAATTTAAGCTCATATAAATGATGTTGCAGATTTTATACCAATTGTCTTTCCAAAACAAATCGGTTTTGAAACAAACGCAATAAATGAAAATTACTTATTGCAGAAATTTTGTAGTCACCGCACCAAACTATAATGCGTGTAATCAATTACCGCACGGTTGGCTATAAAATAGATTTTTTAAATATGTTTATAAATGAAAATGTTCTTTATTGGACTATTTCTGTGTTTAAAATCAACATACAATCTGCAACCCTTCTCTAACAGCGGCAGGTCACAGAATATCAGTTTCGTATACTTTTTCTGACCTTCCTGATTCAAAGCATTCTCCTTAGTTTCGCTATTTGGATTTCCTTCCGTGTGAGTATTAGTTTCATTCTCTGCCGGCGCTGGATTGCAATTATTAGCGTTAGTTAGAGTTATTTTACTGACCAAGTTAGCATTCGTGTTAGGAATATTAGTTAGAGACCCGGTGATCTGGGAGGTTGCAAGTTGAAGACCCATTTTTGGAGAAGGTTTGATTCACTGCCAGTTTTTTGAGAAGCTGATCGGGAGCGGGAGGAATTATAGCTAACGCATTCGTTCCTCGCTGAAGTTGCTGCAGTCTGGCGTATTGTTCTTGTAGAGCTTTTTGCTTTTGAGTAACTCTTGATGCCTCTGTTCTAATTCTTCTTTTCTAGTTTTGGAGGACTTGCCATCCTGCGAGTTGACGCTTTCGCAGCTGCTGGAATTGCTTGCGGATATTACGTCACTGTCGCTATTGGGGATTTGGAGGCTTGAACCCACGTTCCTAGGCAACGTCTGTGATTTACTGGTGTCTTTAATGCTGGATCGATTAGGAACATTTCTTCTCAGGGTTTGTAATCCCAGATTCTGCGTCGCTTGCTCGAACTGAGACATGGGCTTGTCCATATTCTGAATGTTTTGAATGTGTTGTAGCCCTGAAGCGGCTGACCTTGGCGGCAAACTTGGGGACGTAGGGAGGCCAGGGGAGATTTGGAACTAGTTCTAGGCGGCGGAGGGCGGGACCCTTTTCCCCGAGGCTAGATGCTGAAGTAACTCGGTGTTTCTTTCTGGAATAGGAGGTTTACTGGTAGTTTTATTTGCTTGCAGCGGTTGTATCGGTGGACTGTTATCTGTGTCCGACCCACTGGGGTACGAATGCAAGCGTCTAAGGCTACCTGTAGTCGTGCTGACTGTTAAGTTGTTACTTGGCAGAAAAGAAGCGGAATCCATGCTTCCCTTTCTGCCGATCTCACCCATTTGGGGTGCCCGATTGGGAATAATGCCTTTGGCGGGGATTGCGGGAGGCTCTGAGCTCTCCGAAGACGAGCGGGTGCCGGGATGGGGTTTTGAGAAAGTTTGCAGCTCATCTAGCAGAGCGTCGAGCGCGTTCTCCGGACGCTGGGAACTGTCTGAGGAGGAACTGTGGCATTCTCCCCCGAGGATGAGCGACCCCATGCGTGGAGCGGTAGGGGGCTAGAAGAAAGAAAAATGAATTAAGCAAATCGGGTAACTCGAAATTTTGAAGAATCGGAATTAGGTCCATAAAAATTAGGAAACAATAGGCAGGTGTGCAAAATTTTGAAGTATGTCCTTGTTGTTCTATATAACCCAATAAAGTTTAAAAACGTTAAAACAAAATACTAGGAAATTGGTTTGGTGATCATTTGTGTAAATTTATGCTTTCTTTATTTATTTCTGTAAAGTTATATAATAGGCTATTGATTATATGTAATTTAGAAAGGAACTATAACGTTAAAGGGGTTTTATTGTTTCATATGGTCAATGGACTCCCAAATATAAAAAAAAACGAGAAGTGCTACCATTTAGAGGGGTGCGTTTTTTGACAACGAGGTGAAAACATCAACTTTGAGGGTTTAGGTAGAGACAATTTTTTCTACTTTCGACGACTTTTTCTTAACCTTTACCTATATCTTTTTAATTTCGTTATAACATTTTCCTTCTGAATTTAGGTATATATGATGCTAAATGCTGGAAAATGTGCATAGTTTTCGAGCAAATCTCAAAAAAATTAAAAAGGGGATGTTTTTACCCCGTTGTCAAAAACTTCTCGTCCATTGACCATATGAAACAATAAAACCCCTTTAACGTTGTAGTTTCTTTTAACTCCTTTTTTTGTACATAATCAATAGGCTACAATATTCCAATAATGTATGTCAAGGAATAAATTTACATCCCCGTTAACTTTATCGCACATAATAAATAAAAATATCTACTAGTTAGTTTTTAAATAAAAAAACAAAGTTGTATTATCTTCTACTGCATACCAGGTACAACAAAAGTACGTTTTTAATGGTACACCCACATATAGAATTACCATTGAAAAGATCTGGCTCTCCATTTAAAAGAGTGGTATTTTTGTTGTACCTTGTATACCTAAAGAGATATTAAAAATATGTTTTTGCTCTAGAAACTAGGGCTGGCAACCGAAACCAGTTTTCGGTTAACCGGTTTCGGTTAACCGCGGTTTTGGCCAAAACCGAAAACCGGTATTCGAATACCGGTTAACCGGTATTTAAAAACCGGTTTTTCAAATATCGGTTATCCGGTTTTAAAAAAGCGGTTTCAAATACCGGTTTTCGGATAATCGGTTTTCGAATACCGGTTTTTGGATAATCGGACCAAAATCGAAAAGCGGTTCTTCGAATATCAATTAATAGGTTTTTGGTTGATTGCGGTTTATATCTAAAAAGAAAAACCGTTCATTTTGTAAAATCGGATATTGGTTGACAGATTATACAGGGTGGTTCATTTAACCTTAGACAGGCAAATAACCAGAAAACGGCGCATTTTAGAAGAAAATGTTTCTAGTAAGAATTGTTTGAAATAAAGGGGCAAATTTAATGGTATTATTAGTTTGTGACCTTGACTAAAATTTTAAGGTCATATTCATATCAACTTTGTTTTTTCAAAGGGAACTCCAATTTTTTTATTTAGAATCTTAATCTACATACAAAAATGAGCAACTTTCATATAAAACTTTCTTAAATTCGATTTCAATTTTAAAAGATATGTAACAAAATAAATTTTAAGAACCCATTTTTTAATATAGTACAAAAATATTAATAATACACTAAATTAAAATTTAAAAATCACCACTTTTCCTTTTCTGTTTTTTTATTAACCAATAAACCAAGAAAAAACACCGAAAATAGAATACCAATTTTAAATAAAGAGGAAAACATAAATTATGTATGTATGTATGGAATTTTTACATCACCTTTTAGAATCTTGCATTTTATTAACAGGGATGTTATATTTTTATTCTTATTTATATTTAACCAATTTCTTTTGAAGAATATTCTAGGATGAATAATGATTATCACTTAACACCACAGCTCATGGGCAAATCCGTAATCAACGCAAAAACGATTAATAGAGAATAATTACTTTCCGATTTTCTGTTAACTGTGGTTTAGAAAAGCCTTTTTCGGTTTTGAGAACCGTTTTCGGTTTTCGGTTTTAAAGACCGTTTTCGGTTTTCGGTTTTAAAACCGGTTTTTAATAACTAACCAGAACTAACCGAAACCGGTTTTTTTTAAAACAGGTTAACTGGTTTTGTTTTTTTCTGGTTTTTGCCAGCCCTACTAGAAACTACAGAATTAGTCCAAAAATGTGATATTTTTATTCATTTGGTACGATAAAAAATACTTAAGTCAACAGGGGGTATAAATTTGTTATTAGGCATATTATGGTACATACATGAAATATAGAGGACATTGCTGTATTATTTTCATTAATTTTTTTACCCCTGTTTCTGCACACAAGCTTACAGTTTCCATATTTAAAATTGTACGATTTCCTTAGGTATATGATTTCCAAGCAGTCAACAACGATGATGTCTACCTACTGTAATAAACAATTTTGATTAATGTGTTCCACAACAATTTCATGTTTTAGGTACCTATTGGAATTGCTTTTTTTTGAGGAACACATTTATAAAACAATACATACAGTAACAAATAAAAGATACAAAATAATACCATCATATTAAGTGTTGTATTAATAGCTAAAAAGCGTTAAATTTCAATAATGTTCAATTTAAGGAGTGGCCGTATTTTTGAAGCTTTTTATTATTATATTTTTCTTCTGTTAAATCTGAAAAATACTTAGAAAAATGATGTGAAATAAAACAAAAGTTGTGTTCCATTAAAAAATCTAATTTTTATATCGTGGAGGTCACTGTAGGTATAGGTAGGTGTATTTTTTTTATTTCTAAAAGTTTTTTTAAGTATTTTCTTACTAATAAATATATACCGGGTGTTGCTCCGTCGAGGCGGGACATAGGGAATCCCATGTAAATTTTGAAGTAGTCAAATATTGGCTCCCCTAATTATTTTAGAAAAAATGCTATTAGGATTTATTGAAGAGCACAGTAAGTTCCACCCAAAATGAAAATTTGAGCATTTTTCAACCAACCAGTAAAGAGTAAACTGCTTAATACTTCTGCAACATAGTATCTCATTATGCACCCTGTACTCTAGAAATCAACAATAAAAACACCATATCGATTTATTAGTGACAATTTAGATCATTAATTTATAATGTCATTGCCAAAACTGAACAATTTTATACGGGAATTTCAAAAAGAATCCTCGCATTTCATTTTAGTTTACAGCTAATTCCAACACATACACTCACAGTTACGCAAGACAATAAAACAAATTTTTCTATATTTAGAAGTCAATTTATGACAAAAATATCAGGATTTAATCAAATGCTCAAATATTCCTCCATTAACTGCCAGACAATTACCCAAACGATTATAAAACTTATTTCTTACGTTGGCTAGTTGGTACATCGATATTCTGGCACATTCAGCGGAAATAGCATTCCTTAGCTGGACTAAATTTTCATATTTTTTATTGGTAGCTTAGTTTTTAAATGTCCCCATAGAAAAAATCGTTTGGCGAAAGATCACGTCGATTTTCTTCACATTTGCAATTATTGATTACTGTGCCTGTAGTTTCAAATTTTTTATCGTCCGTTCTATTGTCGATTTACTTGGTATTGGCCTATTGGGAAAATAGGCTGCAAACATGTCCGCTACTCTTCGATAACTATTTTCCTGGTAAAACCATTTTATAATAGTGATTTTTTCTTGATTTAAGTAGTTCATTATTTAAGAATGATGTGACATTGATCTGACAACTTGAGAGTAAGAGGTTAAATAATTTTTCTAGTATTTTATTATAAACTTCTAATAATACAAGGCGGGTAAGAAGATAGGAGATTCGTAACTTATTTTAGCATTTATCTCTTAGCTGGTGGACTGAGAAGAGCTGAAATTTGTACACTGGGTACAACTTTTCGTGCTCTTTAAAAATCCTAATTATATTTTCTTCTAAAATAATTAGGGGAGCCAATATTGGACCACTTCAAAATTTACATGGGATTCCCTATGTCCCGCTCGACGGAGCAACACCCGGTATATATTTAAAACATAAGGTAAGCCGCTACCCAGTTAAGTCCTTGTTGGAATACCTTGTACTTTAATTGTAACATTATTGAAACAACAAATGTAAAACAAAAAAAAGTAAAGTGGTTACCTTGTAAATAAAACATAAATGTGCAAATAAACACCACTACTCGTGAGGTATTTCCAACAACTGCAACAACTAAAAACATAATATTAAAAAAAACACACAAAACACAAATAATAATTACCTCTATTATAAAAAGATGAGCTTGCTTAGCTTTGTTACTATGGTTATTATAACTACTGATCAAGCATTTAGTCATGCCATGAAAAATAAACATTTTCTTTTATCTGTTTTTTAGAAATTATTATAAGATGACAAACTAAAAGGCGACACAGAGACCTTTCTTACGAGACGTCACTGAATTTGAACCCTTCGGTTTAAACCAGTAAAAACTTGAAAAAAGGTTCCCAATGCTAGATACTTTTGCAAACCAACAAATTAGAGCTTGGAAGTTTTAGGTACATCCTAAGACCTCCTTTTTGTAGATATATCAATACTCTATTGCTGAGCAGCTGGATATTCTGGAGTCAGTATAGGAAGAGGTAGTCCCTTGGAATGGCCGACTAGTTCACCTGATAGGAAACCCCTTGATTTTTTTGTGAGGGTACATAAAATGTAAGGTGTACATTATAACTTCTAGAGTCAATACAGGAACTTAAAATTCAAATAAGAGTTGAGATGGGTGTGGCAGTATATCCCAATAAATTTAAACAAGGTTATGAATGAATTGCGAAACCGACATTTTTGTTGCCAAGAAGTCGATGGTGAACATTTTGAGCCATTTTATTGTTAAAATAGTAGTTACAACGTAAGTAAAGTTTTGTCTGAATATGGATACAATGCATTATTATTAATATTAAAAGTTTTCACACATCGATTCGAGCAGTACTATCTCTGTCCGTTTTCAAGGGTAAACAGGTTTACACTTGAAAACGGACAGAAGATAGAACAGCTCGAAACGTTGTGTAAAAAAATGAAATGAAGACAATGGAAGTTAAAAACTCTTTTTTTAATATTAATAAGATAAGTTTTGTTGCAGTGTAGAGATATTTTCATTATTTATTAGCAATTTAATCGAGATAATTTTTACCATAAAAAGTGAGAAAACAAAAAAAAGATATTTTGCTCATATCTGCGGTTAAATATACCACGTTTTCGAACGACTTGATACATCAACTGATAAATATATACTACCATATTATTTTTATCATTCTATACCCAATCAGCACAGTACGTATAAAGTACGTACATTTTACGTCGTTCCTTCCAGGGATCTAAATAGGACGTCTTACGTACGTATCTCTACTACGTCTTATGTACGTACTTATATATACAGGGTGCCTACGTAAGTTGGCGTCATATGGGAACATTTTTTATTATTAATTTTACGAAAAAGTTATTCTTTATAAACAGTTCTGCATAGTCGAGAAACCTACAATACAATTATCAGATATCAAATTGTGTCGGTCATTTACGAGGTCTGACCAAAAACGTAATTTTTGCTCAGGAGGAAAGTACCTGTATTTTTGCTAATATTAAAAATTACCTAAAAGTAATTTATTTTACAATTGGTGAAATTTATTTTTTAGCATTGCAAATAGTAACTACGATTTAAATAATGCGACTAACCCTGCTAGTAAGATTTAAGACTCGATAATTAAACTCATGTAGTGACGTCATTTTATGAGTTGTATATCGCACAAAAATATAGGCCATAGTTGATAATCACAAAAATTTCCCTAACATGACAGGTTCAAACCAAACTTCCATCTACGGAAACAAATGACATGACAGATGAACAAATATAGTCATGCTTTTGATTACCACATTTGTATCTATATTTAATAGTTTTCGAAATATGACAACCTAAAACTGAAAAATAGTAGATAGAATTTCTATTATACCTACTTATCGGCAATAAGGTGAGACTGCAAATGTAATGGAAATTATACCCAGATTAAAATGGTCATATTTCAGAAACTATTAAAGATATATATATATATATATATATATATATATATATATATATATATATATATATATATATATATATATATATATATATATATATATATATATATATATATATATATATATATATATATATATATATATATATATATATATACATATATATACATATATATCAAATGTGGTATTTTTGTAAAGCTTTTTAAAACACCTTTTCCATGGTGAAATAATATACAGGGTCTCCCATTAAAAAAAAGTACTTTCTCATTTTTCTTGATCCTGAGTTTTGGATGTTCATTTTTGTTTCTTTTTTATGCTCAAAAAGATAATAGATTAAAAGGGTATGAAACTTGGTAATAGTTCGATATAGCGGTTTTCGCTATTATAAAGACTTTCGAAAATTCTTTTTCAGGGCGTTTCTATAGGTCGATTATGACACAAATCTGTGTGCGCGTTTTTCAAAATCCATTTCTATAATTTATTATTAATGAAAACATTTACGGGACAGTGGAGTGAACAGGGTGCTGGGTGGGGACAACACAGTATAAATCCAACGTCAAACACAAGAAAACATTAATATACTGCACTCGGGGCACATGAAAAATGTAAACGTAATTTTGAAAAGTATTAAATTTTCGAAAAACTATCCCACACATATGAGATATCTCGTCCGCCATTAATTAAAGAAGGGAAAATAGGCGCATTCAATTTGGTCAGCTGATAACATGAAGTTCGTCATTATGAAAATGACAGTCTTGATTGAAGCAGCGTTGCCAAACTTCTTATGAAGAATTAACACCAAGGCTATTTCGGGGATTATCCACCATTTCCATAAGAAACAATGGTATTTTTGTAGAAATGCCTCCTTCTTTATGTTTCGGTATTTTTCTTTTTCTCTGCAAATTATAATAGGAAGAAAGAATAACTTAATTTTTCATAAGAATTTTGTCCTGTATCTTCCTTTTTTTAAGCTATTGACACTTTCTTACTTCATTTGGCAACATCGCAAGACATTTACAGTTCTATTGCAAACTCTTCTTTTTATGCAGTGACAGCCATGGCGGGATTGTTGTACTATTATTTATTTTTAATTTTTTAAACAATATTTTGGGCATTTTGTAAACAGAAAGTGCGGTGTGTACTGTGAAATACTGTTTTGGGTGTTTAATGTAGGATTTCTACTGTTTCGTCCCCACCCAGCACCCCTGTTCACTCCACCGTCCCGTAAATATGTTTTTATTAATAATAAATTATAGAAATGGATTTTGGAAAACGCGCACTACAGATTTGTGTCATAATCGACCTATAGAAACGCCCTGAAAAGAATTTTTAAAAATCTCTTATAATAGCGAAAACCGCTATATCCAACTATTACCTGAAACTTTTATACAGGACGTTTTTTTATTCTTTTTATTGCTTATAGTGAAAAGTAGGAGGTAAAATATAAATGAAAACCCTGTACGTATTCGAATTTCAACTTTTTAAAAATTCCAAATTTAAGAAAGTCCAATTTTTCTCAGTCAGTTAATTCTATCGTCCAGCTTACCTATCTAATCAGAAAATGCATACATAATACGTATGTAATACGTACATGTACGTACAATACGTACGCATAATACGTACAGTATGTACTTACATAGTACGTGAGTAACGTACGTTACATCAGACATACAATATGTACGTACAGTGAATGTACATTTTGCGGGAAAATGTAGCGTACAGAAGACGTCTTATGTATGTACTACATACTTTTCTTTACGTTTATAAGATGTATGTTACATCCTAAAATTACGTACATAAAATGTACATTGGCTGATTGGATAGGCACTATTTTCTGACGTAAAAAAATAAAGAAAATGTTTATTTATTATATCAATTCTTGATACTCATACTTCATAGACATGCAAATACAAAAGAACGTACAAAACTACAGTAAACAAGGATGACGATAAATTTATAAAATCTTACCAATAGAAATGTGCCATGTAGGCAAAAATCACACACACATTCAGTTAAAAATTAAAAAAGGAAAAAGGTCATGCAGCATGCGATACACAATCACAAAAATCATATTTCGAAGCGTTTTGACTGCGTGCAATAACTAATCAAAAATTAAAACTAAAAAAATCTTTCCCTTATAGTAAGGTCGAAATTTGCGAACCGAAATTTATTCAAAATAAAACTACTTCGAAGTAATAAACCTTCTTTATTTTTACAAAGGTTAGTAAGCAAAAAAGCTACAACTAAAAGCTACTGCATTTTACAGGTACATACGTCTCAAACGGTGTAACTTTCTACTTTCGATTTTACTTTCTACGAATAATCAAAACTAATAACGTACTTTTTTCAGGGTTTATAAGTACCTACTAGAAAACTTAAGCGTTTGTTAGTTACTACAAAAACCTTTATAATAAAATTATAAAATATAAAGCAATATAATAGGTACCTAAGGTGATTAAAATTACTGTTTACAATAATATAAATACGACGGTGCACTTTAAATACAAAATGGAGGAATGATTTCTTTATTTAGGTGCATAGATCAAGCCCAAATCGATTTTAGAAGAAGACATTTCCAATGGCACCTTACTATAAGGAAAAGGTTAGACTAACATATAAGTTTAAAAGCATTCTAGTCAAGAATTTATTGGCCTTTTAGTAAAAACCCTCTTTCACTTAAATATTTATTTTTTAAACATTAACAAAGTAGTTTTTTGACCTAGTTCACACAACTAAAATTAAAATATTTATGGACTAGGCAAAAAAATTACTTTCTTAAAGCAAAACTGTGAGAGAAGTAGGTACTTTCTGGACGATTACATAAATATGGCGAATACTACATGAAAAAATCTGTGTTTTTGGTCCTCAGGACTCGTTCACTGCTCTGGACGTGTTATTTAGTCACAGGATATTAATTTACTTAATAATTCGTTTGTATTTTACGGGAATATAGGAAATTTATACTTTATATATAAAAATACAATTTTTAATACGTTATAAAATGTAGATAGATGACTATAAGAGATATTTTTTTAATTAAGTTAGACACTCTACAAAAAAAGTATCGGATATACAGATGTCATACAGGGTGTTCAATTTGAAAACTTTCCACTCAAGTTATCTTCGAAACGAGACAGATTTGAGAAAATCGCCGAAACACGTCAAAATATTTATTGAGGGGAACGTTTTTACAAAAAAATTGGACGGCGCCCTTTAACCCTTAACCACCAGGGCCACTACCCCAAAATTTTAAATGAAAGGCGGGTCAGTGATACATCATTTTAAAGCTCTAACGAGTACTTTATAACCCTAGAATATGAAGTCAATATCTTCTACCTATTACAAAATGGCGGTACTTTAAAAATTACCTAAATACCTGATTTGGATGGTCATATTTCCGAAACTAATAAAGTTAGATGTACCTAATGTAGTATTTTCTTAAAGCTCATTTAAAGATCTTATTAATGGTAAAATAATATACAGGGTTCTTAAAATAAAAAATGTACTTTTTCTCTCTGACCCTGTATATTACTACCAGTATCACCATTAAAAGACCTTTAAAAGAGCTTTAAGAAAACACCACATTAGGTACATCTAACTTTATTAGTTTCGAAAATATGGCCATCCAAATCAGAAGATATTGACTTCATATTCTAGGGTTATAAAGTACTCATCAGGAGCTTTAAAATGATGTATCACTTGACCCGCCTTCTTATTTAAGAATTTTGGAGTGGTGGATCTGGTGGTATAGGGCGCCGTCCAATTTTTTGTAAAAACGTTCCCCCTCAATAAATATTTTGACGTGTTTCGGCAATTTTCTCAAATCTGTCTCGTTTCGAAAATAACTTGAGTGAAAGCTTAAATGAACACCCTGTATTTTTACTATCTAGCACTCAGAAAACTTGAAGAAATCCTCTATTTTCTCAGTTTTCTGAGTACTAAAACAAAACTGACTTACAAGGTTTGTGTCTCAATTCTAAAAACCACCAAAAAACTTATATAGCAAAAAAATGTTATCTGATGCCCAATACATTTCAGAATCACTTTTGTAAAACATAGGTACATTTTAAAAAAGTAACCTTTCGTTTAACGTAGAGCTATAAAACTAATAGGATTGGCCGTCATAAATGATCAAAGCTAACTTTTTTGGGCCTGTTAATTTATTTTTGGGTGCAAGATTACAGTTATTTAGGCAAAGTAGTGCAAAATCATCATTTTCTTGTGTAATGTGCATTATTTCAGAATAGCAGTGCAGTAGGTGCAAGAATTTTAGAAGAGGGTTAAAAAACCATAATTATCTGCCTAGTTGTAAGTATTTCTTCAGATTTTTAAGCAAACCAAGACTAGTGCTTCTTGGAAGTGCATAGGAGAACAATTTTGATGACACCTAAATTAAGAGCAAGATACAAAAATAAAATGTGTCTTACAGCTTATAGCTATTAGGAGCAAATATATAAAATATGTTCATCATCATACAGTGTGTCTTCGAAAGTTTCTACCAAATGGAAAACTTTTTAATTATTAACTTTACGAGAAAATGTGCCTCTTCATGAAAAGTCCTGCTTTATAAAAAAATACATTTCCACAAAAATAATTTTATGTTAGATATACAGGGTGGCTTAAAAAGACTTGTTACTAAATTAATATACAGGGTATTTTCTAACTACGACACAAAACTTTAAAGGGTGATTTCTTATCATTTTATAAAGAAAAGTTCCCATAAACATATGTCTACGAGTTGCTTTGTTTCTAAAATACAGGGCGTTTAAGTTTTTTTAATCGATATTTTATAAATATCTTAAATACCCTTAAACTAATTTGGTTAAAATTTGATACGTTTATTTAATGTAATAATGCGTTTGTAAAGCTTTAACTAGATTGACTTTATTGGGTTCAGTAGCGTATCCAGTGGGCACAACATCCAATATTATTGAGAGAAAATGTACGCCACTGGCTTTTTATGTAGTTTTTATATTTTTTCCTGCAAAGCAACCAATCCACGAGGCTGAAAGCCTAAATACTAACATACCGTGGGTGTCTTAAGCAGGAGTAAGGAAGTTTGTTAACACGGGACTTAAAAACTTGAAGATTTTGGGGGAAGGAAAGACCTCCGCTGGCAGTAGGTTCCACAGTCTAGAAACTCTAGGGATAAAAGAACGAACGAAATGGGAAGTTCGGGGCCTGTCCAATTGGACCGTATAGGGATGCATACGTGCGGCACCACGAGTTTCTCTGTTGGGAGCTGCAAGAGGAGGGACTATACTGGATAATTCGTCGGAGCAGAAGCCGTAAAAGTATCTATAGAAGAGCGATAGATCTCCCACAGCTCGACGATGGGCAAGAGAAGGAAGTCTTTGAGTAAGTAAAGGATCATTAATAAGACGAACAGCCCTTCTTTGAATGGCATCAAGAATGCTGAGGTTGTAGGGGATGCCATTCCCCAGACATGAGAACAATATTCCAGAGAGGGTCGAATTTGGGACACATACAAAGTGTATAAATTGGAAGGGGAAAAATACTTTTTGGCTCGGAAAAGAAATCCAAGCTTTTTGACGCCGCGGTGGCTATAGATACAATGTGTTTATGCCAGTTAAGGTTATTTTCAAATGTGACGCCCACAAGGTTAAATGTGTCCCCGCTCTGCAAAACCTGGCCACTCATAAGCAAAGGGTGAGTGTTTGATGATTTTTTCGCGACAAGGAACATGATTGTGTTTTGGATGCATTAAATTGAACGAGATTTTTGGCGCCCCAATCCAATATCAAATTGAGATCCTGTGAAAGAGATATCTGCATCGCCCTGCGTTTGCCTTCCAAGTCGGGTTGAGAGATTGGTTTGGGAACCTGAAAAGTGGAGTGAAGGGTACTATCGTCAGCATAACTATGAATGGGATTGGTTGTGGAAGAAAGAAGGTCGTTGATGTGAAGAAGAAACAAAGTTGGTGCTAGTACTGAACCCTGAGGCACTCCAGCATTAATTTCGTGAAAGCTTGAAGAGTGGCCATCAACAATGACTGATATACGTCGATTAGAAAGATAACTGGAGAGCCAAGAGCAGAGTTTAGTTGGAAGACCATAGGAGGAAGTTTATTAAGAAGTGCGTCATGCCAGACTTGGTCGAAAGCTTTAGATATATCAAGAGCAACGATCTGGGACTCACCTAGAAACTCAAGAGACTGTGTTCCAGTTGTGTGAAACGAAGGAAAGAAGATCTGCTGTAGATCTCTTGTGACGAAATCCGTATTGCCTGTCATGGTATACCATTGTAAGCAAAAAATGTTATTGGTTTTAAATCATGCATTTTCTCACACAATTATATACGACTGACTTGCTTTAATAAATTTTGGACTCTTTAAATATTTCACATTAGGCACCATCAGAAAAGTTCATATTAGATATGCACTTTATCGATATGTAGTCTGCTGCATTGCCCAGCACCGACGTCACACGATGAACCAAAATTATAAATCCAATTTATTAAAATACAAGGAATAGTGCAAAGGGGGTTTTTGCTTTAGAAAATAAACTTTAATGCAGTGTGGTGCTTACAGTGCGAAAAGAGGTTAATAAAATATTTTTAGAGAACATAAGGCCAACAAATTAACAACTAATATACTTTTCCATGAGCCAAAAGTAACGATTTTTTAATTCCAAATATATTTTTCCAATGAAACATTAACGAAAATATATTAAAATATATTTAGGCAAGCATTAAAACGATATTTTTTATTACTCGTGAGCAGTTATAGCTTCTTTGAAGTTGGAGCTCCACTTCCAGTCATACTACAATGATGATACAATAAAAATACAATTTTATCAATGCTACGAATATACAGTAAACGGTGACGGCGTACTATACGCCTGAAATAATTCAATTTACAAAAAAATAGAGATTAAAAAAATAGCCTAGTTATAATTTAGCCCTAGCCCTATATACATAATTAGGATTAAATTTGACATTTTTTTAAATTTCGAATAAAACTATGTGTGTCATAGTAAAGAGTATTATGCATTAAAAATAAAGCTTTGATTACAGCTGCATAAATAGTGTTTGTGACGTACTAGCGGTGACTAATGTGATTAAGTGTGTGTAAATTTAATATAAACATAATATAGATTAATAGATACATAAAAAAGTATGTATAGTAAAGTTATGTAGTAAGGCAGCATATAAAATATATAATATTTTTAACAATAATCAAAATTATGATTGTAATTAATAAAATATATATTTATGTCTAATTTCGAAGGAATTTAAATTTGTTTTTGAGAACCTATTTATACATTTTAGAAAATTTGTTTTACAGCCAATATAATGCCAAAAATATGAATAAAATAATTAATTTTTTATTATTTGGCCAGACAAAAACTTATTATACAGGGTGTTCATTTAAAATCTTTCCACTCAAGTTATCTTCGAAACGAGACAGATTTGAGAAAATCGCCGAAACACGTCAAGATATTTATTGAGGGGGAAGGTTTTTACAACAAAATTGGACGGCGCCCTTTAACCCCTTAACCACCAGGGCCACCACCCCAAAATTCTTAAATGAGAAGGCGGGTCGAGTGATACATCATTTTAAAGCTCCTGACGAGTACTTTATAACCCTAGAATATGAAGTCAATATCTTCACCTATTACAAAATGGCGGTACTTTAAAAATTACCCAAATACCTGATTTCGATGGTCATATTTCCGAAACTAATAAAGTTAGATGTACTTAATGTGGTATTTTTCTTAAAGCTCTTTAAAGGTCTTTTTAATGGTAAAATAATATACAGGGGTCTTAAATAAAAAAATATGTACTTTTTCTTTTACCCTGTATATTACTACCAGTATCACCATTAAAAAGACCTTTGAAAAGAGCTCCACCCGCCTTCTCATTTAAGAATTTTGGGGGTGGTGGCCCTGGTGGTTAGGGTTAAGGGGGCGCCGTCCATTTTTTTAAAACGTTCCCCTCAATAAATATCTTGACGTGTTTCGGCGATTTTCTCAAATCTGTCTCTTTCGAAGATAACTTGAGTGGAAAGTTTTTAACTAACACCCTGTATAAAGACTATATTAGTGGGTTTCTAGTTAGTTTTGTTCTTAATAAATTTTGACATAAATTTTACAAAAGTATGTATATTATCTTGTAAATTTTTCATAAGTTACAGAATATAAGACGACGTTATATGTTTTGACAGATGCCTGTTTTGAACAAATATTTTTTAAATAATGAACGTTTTAAGAAATGCTGTTTTTAAATTATTGTAATTTTATTGAAACTGTATATTGTCATTTATTATTTTTAAAATTTCATCATCAAATCAATAAACTTTGACGATGAGTTACAATAAAATGAGCTGTTGTAAAAAATACATATGCTATATTAATAGTTATAAAATTACCATCCCCGCTTTTTTTTTCTTATCTTTGCGAGCTAAAAACACTAAGTAATCTATAAATTTACAAATGAAGCTTATTTTGAATAAGCACCTGTAGAACCATTATGCTAAATCTTTAAAAAATTCATTTTTAAAATTCCAGACAACGTTTACAGCCAAAGTCAAAACAGTCAGTCAAAATTGTTTATAAAATGTGTTTTTTAACTTTATTGTATTTTTAAGTTAATTTTTAATACGCGAATAGTTAGAAAACATCAGCAGTTGCAATTTTCTAAAAACTATTTTTTTTGGTATTTTCAGAAACCTGCGGCAACTCCGATTTTGACGAAATTTGGTATACGGGGTTTTTGGGACGCTGATCACGAATCTGAAAGAATTTTTGGCGGAAACGTTTCGTTCTTGAGATATTCATTGTCAGACTTGAAATTTAAACTAATCCTATTTTTACAATATTCCCCTTCTTTTTGCACACAATTCTTGATTTAAAGCTAAAGTGGCACACAATATTTGATTTTCACTTTTTAAAACCCCGTTTTTTACGTCTTTTACATTATTTTTGCATTAAATTGCATAGCTATACTTTGAATCATTTCAATCCCAGTGTGCCATGAAGGCCCTATGTGTATGTATGGTTGCCGCATTATCAAAAGAAAAGCCACGCAATTTAATGCAAAAATAATGTAAAAAACGTAAAAAACGGGTTTTAAAAGGTGAAAATCAAATATTGTGTGTCACTTTAGCTTTAAATCAAGAATTGTGTGCAAAAGAAGGGGAATATAGTGTAAATAAGCTTAGTTTCAAATTTGAACTTTGATGATGAATATCTCGAGAACAAAACGTTTCCGCCAAAAAATCTTTCAGATTCGTGATCAGCGCCCCAAAAAACCCCGTATACCAAATTTCGTTAAAATCGGAGTTGCCGCAGGTTTCTAGAAAATTACCCTTTTTTGTTAAATTGCTTAACTACTAATAAGATGGCGGTTTTATAAACCAATGCCCTGAACGGTTATTCTTGAACTAATAATATCTAAAAATAATGATTGATAAAACTTACATTTAAAAGACGATTTTGATATTTTGGTCAAAATTATGTTATTAGTAAAATGTGATATACATTTCGTGAGTTAGTAAATGGCGGGCGGTAGGTTTCACAGATGCGTCTCACAGCAAAGGAAAAACCTATACTATTTTGGAGGGATAGTAAATTAACCATATTAGCAGAATAAAGTGTTACTATTTTTACTTCTTGAAATGACAGAATCACAAAGGCCTGCCAACTGCAATTAAATAACTGTGGGTTCAACAATCACGAGAGCAAATAATAAAATGTAGAATTAATTATTTTCATTAAGAAATATTTTAATACTATTGAAATAGATATATTTTTTAAAACATTATAATAAAATGTTAACTCTTTTTTTAATTGTATACAGGTTTCTGGGAAAATGAGGTAAATTTTCTGGACATAAAAAACCAAATATAAAGAATACTACAAGTTCATTTAAGCAATTTTATTTTTTCATATTCAACTCAACAGAACTTAGGAAACTCACAGTGCAAATAAAATAACGACTTTTTGAAAACGGTTATAATTAGCAATATGAAATATGGGAACTCTTAATTTTAGTTAAAAGTAAAAAGTTTGTAATAGTTATTTTTATACCAAGGGCGTAAAATAGCACTTTTACGCCCGCGTCCTGGCTGTTGGAAAGCCCGAATCAATATAAATTAATGTTTTACCAAAAAAAAAGAAAGGGCCGGTATCTTCGTTTAGTTACTGTTTTATAAAGTTATATATGCGTGCCGTTTTTTATGTTTTTTGTCCTAGGGCGTGAAAGTGCTGTTTTACGCCCTCGTTTTATAAATGCGGGCGTTTTTGTTACTTTTTTGCCCTAGAATATGAGCGTAAAATTGTAAACTAAGCACGGTCCCGTACAAAATGTGCTCTTTTCGTATCAATACAAGGCGTAAAAGGGAATGTAGTAAGTGGCAGAGTGCAGCTGTGAGTACAAACACAACGTTTCGCATAAAAGACTAATAAAACACGGACTAAAAATTGAGGGTACTTTTAAAATTGTGTTTTATCAAAAACCGCGTTTTGATTTGGAGCTTCTCTTATCTTACTAAAATAAAATTGGAATATACCTGATTGTTCAACAATTATGCTTAAAAATTTGATTCCATTAGTGCTCTTTGGTAGCTAATATCTTGAAACTGGAGGCGTATACGACAAATACCTATATGTACTTTCAGTATCTTTTACATTTGGTTCTTTTGTATCCGGGAGCGTTTACCACATTATCACGGACACTCTGTAAACATATGTTTTTATTACATTAGGCGAACTTACAACATTATAGCCCTTAGTAAATTTAAAACATTGTTTCTAAAAATAAAACAATGTACTGTGTTTTCCTTTGAAAATGTGCTTTGCAGTTTATATATTTATATATGCTGTCTAATTTTTTAACATACATTTAAAAATTATGACTCTATGTAATTTTCATAAATATAAAATGAAAAAAATATTTCACAAAAGACTCGCAGAGAAAAAAAAAAACATCTTTGCTCCTAATGTTATAAAAGAGTAACATTACATTTTATTTTAAAAACCATTTTTTTGGAATATTCTTCAGATGTTTAATTAAGTTTTTCTTTAATTTATAAAAATAAGTGTTTTTACTTAAACAGCTGGGTAAAGCTATTATTAGCCAATGGTAGAAGTAATTGTAGAAGTATGTAATATACAGGGTGATTCAAAAATCGATCAGGGGGTGATTCTACTTGACAAAATTAGGGTAGAGCTTCATATAATTTTTTCAAAATTCATTCGTTTTCGAGTTACAAGCCGTCAAAGTTCAATTTTTATTTTGGGTTTTCGCCATATTGCATTTATTTTTAACCAATCCAGTTGATATTTGGCACACAAATTAATCTTTGCACACTCTAGACAAGTACTTTTAAACCGCCAGAGAGGCACTTTACCTAAAACTTAAAATTTATTTACATCATAACTTTTATATTTTGACAGATATAGTAAAGATGGGAGCGCCATTTTATAGACAATTAAAAACTTAAAAAATAAGTTGCTCTTTATTAAAGCCGATAAACCTCACCGTTTAGGCACCAATAGACATCAAAGTTTTCATCAATTTCAATCAAATTACCTACATACATACAGGGTGTCCAGTATCTCAACCGACAAACTTAACCAAACGATTCTACAACAAAAAATAGGAAAAAAACTTCATAAAACATATGTCCTAAACGTCTTGGTTTTGAACTACGAGGTGTTAAAAAAAAAAGATGATAAGACGTTTAGGATATATGTTTATATGAAGTTTTTTTCTTATTTTCTGTTGTAGAATCGCCCCGTAAAGTTTGTCGGTTGAGTTACTGGACACCCTGTATATGTAGGTAATTTGATTGAAAGTGATGAAAACTTTGATGTCTATTGGTGCCTAAACGGTGAGGTTTATCGACTTTAATAAAGAGTACCTTATTTTTAAGTTTTTGATTGTCTATAAAATGGCGCCCCCATCTTTGCGTTATCTGTCAAAATAAAAACGGTATGATATAAATAAATTTTAAGTTTTACGCAAAGTGCCCTCTGGTGGTATTTAAAAAATGTACTTTTGTCTTAAAATTTTAGAATCTGCAAAGTTCGATTTGTGTGCAGATATTAACTGGATTGGTTAAAAAATAAAAGCAATATGGCGAAGAACCCAAAATAAAAATTGAACTTGACGGGTTGTAACTCGAAAACGAATGACTATTTTTTTAAATATATGAAGCTCTACCCTTATTTTGTCAAGTAGAATCACCCCTTAAGTTTCGTGACCAATTTTTGAATCACCCTGTATTGTTTACTAATATGGTTAATGAAGAAGGTAAAAATAGCTAAGGTAACATTGGAAATGCGTGTAACACGTTTTGGAAATAACCTTTATGTAAAGTTAAAGTTTTTACTTTCTTCGTAAATGAAATTCCAGGTCAGTAATCAATTTATATGATATTTAAAAATATATTATCCATTTTCAATTAAAAATTAACGGCTAGCCAACAATGCAAAATATGATTTATAAAATAAATTTTAGTATCTTATAATCCCAGTCATTGGACTCTCATCGTTTTTGTTTCTGGTTTAATACTACTGTTCATGTTTTTACTAAATAAGTGGGTCTCTTTTTACGTTCCGTGTTCTGATAACTATTGATTGTTATTTAAATATCACAGAAATATTGTCTAAAAATATATGAGGGAGCTAGTTCCAAAGAGCTCAATCTTCAATATTACCACATTTTATATAAAAATCAAGAAAGAACCTTTAAATTGAATGTATATTAAGAACATTTTAAAAGCGCAAATTCGGTACCCTTGGAAAACAATACAAAAAACATAAAACATGCCGCCTGCAATCGCACTTATTGCTACAAGGCGCCGCTATCCCTCTACAGCGACGCGCCTATATACTATGGGATAGAAATCCATTATTTTGGCCAAAAAGCAACTTTTAAATTTTAAGTGGCTCATGCTGTGTATTATTTCAAAGTAGATACTCCAAACTACATGTACGCAAAATTATAAATGGATATGACGACTTCATTGGGGTAATAAGAAACTTGAAAATGTATTTTAAGTAAAACATAAATATACAACATTTAATCTACTTAGTTTATTATTAGCCTTGTTTACTAAAAAGTAAAAGAGTTTAAATAATAAGAGCTATTGTTGTGTTTCCGATGCAGTCTCGCGAGGTCTCGCTACTTTGTCAAAGATTTTTTACCTTTTTCTTTATTAATTTTTGAACTTACAATTGCCTTCTTACTTTTTGCTACTTCTGAGTAAGGACAGATTCAAGATTTTTTATAATTTTCAAGGTTTTTCATTTTAAAATTTAATATGTTTTGTCCTACACTGTATATCCTAAAAGATAAAAGCATTCTGATGAAAGATATGGATTCTACAGAATCTACCCAACAAAACAGTTTTTTTTTTAATTTATTTTATACGTTAAAAAATAAAAAAGTTGAGAAGATGTATCTCTATTACGCTTCTAAGAATAATTTAAAACTATTTTTCAGATTTGATGGTCATATTTCCGACTAACTAATTGAGATAGGCACATCAAATGTAGTGTTTTTTTAAAGCATTTTAAAAGATTTCTTGGTAGTCATATAATATTCTGGGTATTCCATTTAAAAAAATCATACCTATTGTCGTATTGTGTATATCATATGAGATAATAATCATCGGATTACTGATCAGAATACTACCGAATTAACCAAACAAGTTGACATTTTAGTTTATTTTGTACAATAAAAATAATGTTATGGGGGTGTAAATTTATAATAACATATAATAAGTTTAAGGTTTCCAAAAGCATTTGTAATAATTTATAATATTTTTCAGTAAAAAGCACCTCATTTTAAGTTAGATTGGTAAGTTTCAGAATTTTGACCAAAAAAATTAATTTCTCTCCCATAGTGCGATGACCAGCTGCATCAACCTGCATATCATAAAAGAAATATAGCAAAGGCGGCCGCGAAGACAAGCATGCCGATTTATTTGCTTTAAACTTTTTGTGATATTTTTTTCCTTATCAAAGAGCACCCAATTTACATTTTTAAACTGTTCCTTCTATAATGCATTGTTTTTTTAGTTAAAATACCTACGCTGTTATTAATGTAGTCATGGCCTAAAAATGATTTAGGTAAATTCAGCGTTGAAAAACACAAGTTTTAGGACACTTGTCCCCTCTTTTGTATTAAATAACATAAGATGAAGGTTGTACACTTTGAAACTAAGCCCCTCATATGTTATTGCTATGATTTTCCTACACAAAACTATTTGACTTTAAACCTGGCAATCATATGGATCCTATTTCTTTTCACTGACTTATCATACAGGGTATCCGAAAAGGTGAGGTCAAAATGATAGGGGTGATAGAGTGAGCCAAAATAATGTTAATACTTCATATAAAAAAGATCAATCGCGCTTCCTTAGGGAAGTTATTGACCTTCAAAGATAGAATAAAACAAAGGTATTTCATTTATAACTTTTGAACGGTTGCCACAATAATGGGCATTTAAATTACCTCATACAAATGCTTTTTTCCATAGGCAAATGATGCGCAGTAAGTCATAATTATACCGGGTGAGACGTTTTTTCCGTTTATTGTATGCAATTTTTATAGAAAAGAAAAATTTGATACTTTGGTTAGACCGTTTAATTTCTTCATCATTTTTGTACAAAAAGGTATACCTTATTTAAATCGATATCTTGGACCGTTTTTCATAAAAACGCATTTTAAATCTAAACATACTCCCACGTTTGTATGTAATAAAAAATTCATTTTTGAGAAAATTATTCAAATATGATTAAAATTATTAAAATACACACACAGCTCTTTATTTGTGTTATAAAGTTTAAAAGGCGTTTAAACATCATTTTTAATTATTTTTACCACATTTTCATAATTTCCTCAAAAAATTGACTTTTTATTACATAAAAATAGGGGTATGTCTGGTTTTAAAATGCGATTTTATAAAGAACGGTCCAAGATATCGATTCAAATAAAGTATACTTTTTGTACAAATGATAAAGGAATTAAACGGTAAAAGCAAAATGTCAAATTTTTCACCTCTGTAAAAAATACATACAATAAACCGAAAAATAACGTATGACCCTGTATAATTATGACTTTTCCGCAACCATTTGTTTATGGAAAAAGAATTGGTATGAGTTAATTTAAATGCCCAAATATCATTATTATTGTGGCAACCGTTCAAAAGTTATAAATAAAATACATATTTTTTATTCGAACTTTGAAGGCCAATAACTCCCCAAGAAAGCGCTATAAGAACTTTTTTTATATGAAGTACTAACAATATTTTGGCTCACTCTATCACCCCTATCATTTTTGACCTCACCTTTCCGGACACCCTGTATAGATAAATAGTATAATATAGAATATAGACAGTAAAATATATCTTATCAAGATAAAGCTTGTAAACTTTTTTCTCTAAGTGTAACTTCGATTATTTCCAGATACTCTTTAAAATTAATAAAACGCATTTTTTATATATTATATCACAAGACCTATACATTTAATCGATTAAACTATCTAACTATATTTTGAGCAAGATTTTGCTGGAAAAATAATAAATGAACAATAATTTAATAAAAAAACAAGACCGCGAAGCAGTCGAGGGATTTTATTTTAAAACTAAAAAGAATAAGGGTTTTTTATATAAAATTGTTGTCCATGAAACTATTTGTCAAGCACGATCATGAAAAAATATTTGGATAGTTTAGTCAATTTAACTTTGCAGGTCGAGTGATATAGTGCTAGATTATTTTCTGAAAAAGTTAGATTTTATTAATAATAAAGTAGTAAAATTTAATATTTTCTAACAATTTTGATACGCAGTGGGGATAACAAAAATTTATTCGCGGTTAAACAGCATTAGTATTTTTAGATTTGAAATTATTAAGCTATAAATGATTTGAAAATGGATAATACTGAAAACTCTGTAAATTATATATAAATTGATTAATAATAAATAAATTTCATGCGCTGAAATACAAAATTACACAAACTCGACATGTCACAATGTATTTCTGCTACTTTACCTTGCTGTGTGTAGATGATGGAGTGACAGGAGGCGTCTCTACGGCGGTGGGCGATAATCTTCCGTCACTGTTCGCGTTTGAGCATGGCAGTCGTTGTTCTTGGACACTAGCAAGTCTGGAAAAAGGTATCTAATAAAAAATCGTAGTTGCTTGATTGTTTTTTTTTTTTAATTTTAATTTATAATAATAAACTTTGGCTCTTTATAATATAACACAAATTAAGTGTATCCCCGTGAACAGTTTTAGATCTCAAACCCAGAAGGCCTGAGTTCGATTCCCAGCCGGGGATACATTTTAGGTAGCAGTTATTTAAAAATATCCGAAACCCACGGTACTCTGGAACTTAAATATAGTAACACAGAGAAGATCTGCGCCAGAGTTTCTTTATCAGAAGGGGTTTAGACATAAGCAAGACCGGTGATAGCTTTTGTCAGGGACGTGAGGGTGTGAGAATTACGATTTCGGTTGGCAGTTCTGTTTTAAAGTTGGTAGCATTATCAGCTGATGACAGAGTCATGCCTTTGTCGAAGCTTTGTTTGGTAAAAACTGTGGAAATTTCCCATTTTCATTTTGGTTGTATATTTTGCAAGGATTTCCAGTTGTTAATGTTTTTGGTTAGTTTAGAGACTTCACATATTATTGGTTCGGACTCGTTTTATTTTAGAGATTTTGATAGTGTTTAGTCGAATAGTTTTCAGTCATTCGTGTTTATATATATATTAATTTAAACCAACATACCTATATCCAAAAGTTAATGATAAGGAAGATACGGGGTATTAAAAAGAGATATACATATTTTTTATTCATGCATTTCGATAATTTTTGATATATTTTAAACATTTTAATAAAACTCGGTATCCAGGAGTTTTTGCAGAAAGCATAGAGAAGCTTACTAGTTTACATATAGAGTAGTAACAAAAAATTGGGTAGTTTTAGAGAATTTTAAATAGTGTACCCATCGCCCTCTAGTCTACACACAAAAAATAATATTCGATCTGAAAAGCTAATGTTTAAAAACCCCTAGATACCATTTTATTAAGATATTTAACAAGGGGGGAACAATTATCGAAATAAATTTACTTTTTCTTTTTACTATGACACCCCCGTATCTTCGTTATTATAAACTTTTGGATATTAGGTATGTTTGGTTAAATCTTAATATTTTGGCATAAGGGACCTGTGGTTTTTCTGTATACCATTCATTATCGGACACCTTGTATTCAAAGTTTTTAAAATGGTTTTTTTGACTTACGGAACCATGGAAAATGTTTTGCTCTGCCAGGTACCTCATCGTCCTGTCGTCACTTGGATAATTTTTAATTTTCAATATTTAAACCATATTTGTGTTTTTGTTTTAAGTTATGCATATTAAAAATAATCCAATAAATTTTGTTTACAACATACGGTTCTTTTTTGTTTTCTCCTTAATTCTACGCCACTGATCTGCCTAAAATTACACATGGCCGAAAATGGCCCGACTTGACGTCACAGCCGCGCTAGCCAATATGGCGAATGTCGTGACCTTATCTCAACAATCGACTTTGATATGCGCTGTTTGAAAATATACATAGCTGATAAAGGAAAATGGACTTTATAATAAGAGGCAAACACAATCAACGTTATTGGTCAATCCAAAGAGCGAATTATATTAGCAAAAACTGATTCTGTATTGTTGCCAGTCACAACAATTTTATTATCAATAATTTTAACTTAAATTTATCTATTCAAATAACGATTTTTAAATTTCATATTGAATTTTTTGAAAGGGTTTAATATAATAATAATCAGATTTTTCTATTATATTGACGTGCACAATTTTATTTTTTATCTTTAAAACATGAATGCAGAAAGTTTTGATTGCTTATACTTATAAATCTTCAATATTTTATTAGTTTTAAAGTTTCTAAATAGTAAACATAGAACTTTAAAGTTTTGGCACAAATACCTGTTATTAAAATTCAATTATATAAAATAGATATACAAAACTTTTGCATCTTCAAACTTCTCTTGTAAAGAACATAAAACTGTCGTCAATAATATAAAACTTTCCTTAATCATCTAGAGTACGAAGTAGAGGCAAATTTGGTTTTATAGAGATGGCATGTTCTAGCTAGACTATTTCAATTTAAAATGTTAATTAGCCCATTATAAGTATCATTAATAATGGCTGCGATTGTTTGGCCTCTTGCGGACCAGGAATAGGTTTTTCTCTATTTATTAAATTATTTTCTCATTACCTTTTTGAGCGTAACAAGAGTTCCAGTCAACTTTTACACCTCCTCAGGGCACTTTCCAGTCTTTCAGGTTCTTCTTTCAAAAACTTTTCTTCTCTCATCATCTTATCCATTTCGGTGGTTAAAAGTGTTTTCATACTATCTTGTAGACCAGGAAACCTAAAAAATATTTGAAATTACTGTTTCTTTCGACTGTTAAAAATGTATATAATGTATATTTTTTACATGCAATTTTAAATATTTTGCCAAAAATGGTAAGTGTTACGGTTATAAAACCATAAAGGTATGATTCCGAGCATGCCGGCAGGTAGCGAACCGCCCGACGCAAGCGCCAGAGTCATTCATATTTCGCTCTCGCATTGGTGAGTAACGAGTAGCGTTGCTGGTAATATGAATGGCTCTGGCGTTTGCGTCGGCGGTTTGCTGCGTGCCGCGATGCTCGAAACCGTACCTCAAGACTTAAACACATGTTTCGAGTATCGGATTGAGCGAGTTTCGTAACTGTAACACTTAGGATTTTTGGCACAAAGTTTAAAGATGCATTTAAAGCTTTATGGTAAACTTGTCCGACCAAAAAGTGACGCGTTCGCCTAGTCGGACACTCGAAACATTTGATATTGACAGGTTGCGTTAAAGCGCCGCTTTCATTTATGGCGGTACGAATATTCATGGTGGACTCGTTAAAAGGAACTCTCCTATAAAAAGGTTTTAAAAGTGTTCTTTTTATGCAGTTTATTTCATTAATGGTTGGCGGACTATAACATTTCGTGCTCATTGCACAATAAACTATACTATAAAGTAATCCTATTTATCTATCACTACGTTTATATCGAATAGTTGAAGCTAGCTTGAGGTAAAACTGCTTTTAAAAGTGGATTGAAAAAGCGATATAAACGCGCTTGAAAGTGACTTGAATCGTTCAAGTCAAGCCTGAAAATAAGTAGGGTTGACTTCACTGAAGCCGATTAGAAACACGATATAAACGATTCAAGCGGGCTTAATAACTGCCTAACTTCAGATGAATGCTTCCTCGAACGTCTATCAGTGTCAATTTCATATATGATTTTGACATTTTTATACAAAATATGAGTGGAAAAACAGGTGAAAAACTTTAAAACACGCTCACATCAACAACAGCACACAAAACGGGACGAATTAAAAGTGAGGTTTATTTTTCATTTGATGTCTACTGTGAAGTTGGATGCAAAACTGCCGCGTGCGTACGACGATGGCCTGAAATGTGCTTGACCTCGATTTTCAATCGACTTTCAAGCCACCGAAATAAACACGTAGACTTGAACATCGTTTGAAAGCCGCTTTGTTTTCAAGCCAGCTTGAACTATTTGATATAAACGTAATATATTATTGTATGAAGCATATTTAAAAATCAATATTTATTTTTAAATACCGTTAAATTACCTTAGTTTTAAATCTGCCACAGTTTTTGAACTTTTACTTAATATCAACGCCATATTTTCAACATCCGACATATTTACTCTAGTTTTTCTGTTAATAACATTGCCTCTCAGCTCTTCTACGGTAGATTCCAATTCACCTAAATCTTTTTCTAGTCGTAACATTTCTTGTTTATAAAGGTCTTCTTCCCTTGTTAATCTAACTCTTTCCTGATCCATACCTACAAAGGATATAATTATTATTTTTTTAAAGCCATTTGGGGTTACCAATAAAGAACAAGAAATATTAATAGCGATTACCAAAAGGAAGTTTACCATTAAAAAAAACAACGCCAAATGTCTCATGCTTAAAGAGGTTTTTTTGCGTGTTTAGTTTTCTAAAAAATTTGATGTTATTTTATTCGTGTTTTAAGGGACTAGCTATTATTTTACATTTTAATAAAAAAATTGCCTTATTTAGTAAAATTTAAAGTTGTAATATTTGTCTTACAGCCAAATACGTTTTGACTATGAAATACAAAATATATACGTTGTATTATGCAAAACACATCCCAAATTATGCTTTATCTGTTTAAAAACAACCATTATTTAAATTTTAGTTTAAAGAATGTTTAAAGTAAGAACATTTTAAAAGCGCAAATTCGGTACCACTTTGAAAATAATACAAAAAAACATAAAAAGGCCGCCTGCAATCGGACTATTCTATACAAAGGCGCCGCTATCCTTTACAGCGACGCGCCGATACACTATGGGATAGAAATCCATTATTTTGGCCAAAAAGCAATTTTGAAATTTTAATGGCTCATGCTGTGTATTTCAAAGTAGATACTCCAAACTACATGTACGCAAAATTATAAAAGGATATGACGACTTCTATTGGGGTAATAAGAAACTTGAAAATGTATTTTAAGTAAACATAAATATACAACATTTAATCTACTTAGTTTATTATTAGCCTTGTTTAGTAAAAAAGTAAAATAGTTTAAATAATAAGAGGTATTGTTGTGTTTCCGATGCAGTCTCGCGAAGTCTCGCTACTTTTGTCAAAGATTTTTTACCTTTTTATTTATCAGTTTTTGTACTTAAAATTGCCTTCCTACTTTTTGCTACTTCTGAGTGTAAGGACAGATACAAGATTTTTTTATAATTTACAAGGTTTTCCATTTTAAAATTTAATATGTTTTGTCCTACACTGAATATCCTAAAAGATAAAAGCATTCTGATGAAAGATATGGATTCTACAGAATCTACCCAACAAAACATTGTTTTTTATTTATTTTATACGTTAAAAAATAAAAAAAGTTGGGAAGATGTATCTCTATTACGCTTCTAAGAATAATTTAAAATTATTTTTCAGATTTGGATGGTCATATTTCCGAAACTAATTGAGATAGACACATCAAATGTAGTATTTTTTAAAGCATTTTAAAAGATTGCTTTGGTGGTGATATAATATTCAGGGTATTCCATTTAAAAAATCATACCTATTGTCATACCCTGTATATCATATGAGATAATAATCATCGGATTACTGATTAGAATACTACCGAATTAACCAAACAATCTGACATTTTAGTTTATTTTGTACAATAAAAAATAATAATGTTAAGGGGGTGTAAATTTATAATAACATATAATAAGTTTTAGGTTTCCAAAAAGCATTTGTAATAATTTATAATATTTTTCCAGTAAAAAGCACCTCATTTTAAGTTAGACTGGTAAGTTTCAGAATTTTGACCAAAAAATTAATTTCTATCCCATAGTGCGATGACCAGCTGCATCAACCGGCATATCATAAAAGAAATATAGCAAAGGCGGCCGCGAAGACAAGCATGCCGATTTATTTGCTTTAAACTTTTTGTGATTTTTTATTTCTTATCAAAGAGCACCGAATTTACATTATTAAACTGTTCCTTCTATACTTGTTAATTGGTCTTAAAGAAAAAGACTTTTTACTTAAGAAATGACGACGAATTATATTGGAAGTTTTATTGCAATGCAAACACTTTGCAAAAAGCAGATTCGTGTCTATTCAATCAATGTAATATAATCAATTTGAAATTAGGTTTACTGCGTTCATGTATCTGCATTAATGCGAATGTGATGAATTTGCCAGAGCCACAGCCCAAGGTAAATGGTTTAATTTACATTATATTTTTAACAATATAATGCATGAAACATATAGCCCCTTTTTTTTTTCATTTATTAATTAAAAATTAAATAATTGTCCCCAGACATGTGACACATACATACATGGTTTTCGATGTATTTTTGTCCCCCAAATACGAATTTTTGCCTACTGTACACAAATCTGTGGCTAATTTTGCTCTAGCTTCCACCAGTTTTTAGAAGATTATAAAAAACTTGGACCGTATGGGGATGCATACGCGCGGAACCACGAGTTTCTCTGTTGGGAACCGTGAGTGGAGGAACTATACTGGACAATTCTTCATGATTCAACATGATTGTGTTTTTGGATGCATTAAAATGGACGAGATTTTTGGCGCCCCAATCCAATATTAAATTAAGATCCTGCGAAAGAGATATCTGCATAGCTCTGCGTTTGTTTTCCAAGTCAGGTTTAGAGATGGGTTTAGGAACCTGAAAACTGGAGTGAAGGGTACTATCGTCGGCGAAACTATGAATGGAATTAGTTGTGAACGAGAGAAGGTCGTTGATGTGAAGAAGGAACAATGTTGGTGCCAGAACTGAGCCCTGAGGGACTCCAGCATTTACTTGGTGAAAGCTTGATGGATGGCCGTCCACAGTAACTGATATACGACGATCAGATAGATAACTAGAGAGCCAAGTACAGAGTTTAGTTGAAAGACCATAGGAGAGAAGTTTATTAAGAAGTGCGGCATGCCAGACCTGGTCAAAAGCTTTGGATATATCAAGAGCAACGATTTGGGACTCACCCTAGAAACTCAAGAGACTTATTCCAGCAGTGTGAAACGAAGGAAAGAAGATCTGCTGTAGATCTTTGTGGCGAAATCCATACTGCCTGTCATGCAAAATTTTGTGTTTTTCTAAGTACTTAAGAATTTGTGAATTAATTAATTTTTTCATTACTTTACAAAGAACTGAGAGAATTGAAATTGGTCTATAGTTAGATGGAAGAGATTTAGATCCTTTCTTTGGAATAGGTTAAACACGAGAAGCTTTCCAGCTCTCCGGAAAGACACCTGTGTCGTAAGAAATTTGAAAGAGCCGAGTTAAGATTGGTGCAAGTTCTGGAGCACATTTTTTTAAAACGATTGCTGGTATGCCTTCCAGCCCAGACGATTTCTTGGTGTTAAGGGAAGAAAGGATACGCTTAATGTGTTTTACCTTAAAAATAATATTGGGCATTTTATAAGGAACTGGGGTAACCGCTGGAATTGGATGATTTACGGGAGGGACAAGGGTTGAATTGGCAGCAAATTGCTTAGCAAATAGTTCTGCCTTTCCTTTAGCGGTAGAAATAATTTCATCTTCCAAAGTAAGCGGTGGAAAAGAACTGGTGCAAAAATTCTACTTATGTTTTTCGCAAAGGACCAGAAAGATTTGCTGCCATTTGAGCAAAAAAGAACTTTGTTTTTAATACGATTGTCGAAGGAGCCTTTGGCTTCAGAAATTGTTTGAATAATTGTCAAAATATTTGATTTTTTTCAAGTCTTTGAGGTTAGCAAAAAATGTAATCTAGCAGCCAAATGCTGACGACGGGTTTGTATTTAGGAGGCAAACATACATCGAAAACCATAAATTAAATTCCTGGGTCCGATTTTTGTCGTTTTTTTATTTGGTAGATTAGTGTTACCAAGATGCATATCCCATTCTTGTATCTTGTAAAATTATTAAAGGATTTTTACTACAAACTCTGTATGTGTGTAATTAATTTAACACATGTTTAATACATTTATTATCTATTCAAATATTTTTTGGCATGTAGATATAAGTTGTATCTAAATTGAGAGGCCTATACTCTGGGCACGTTATATTAAGAAAAACACCTGAACTAATAGCTATTTATGTATCAAGGTCGTTACTAGGACTATAATGCCCTGAAGGTCGAAATAGCCCGAGGGCCTCTGGCCCGAGGGCTAGATTTCGACCTGATGGGCATTATAGTCCAGTAAAGCCCGTGGTGTATACAATGCTTTATGTTTTACCCAAAAAACAGTTTTTCAATGACCAATTACATTATTTATTCGCAATATAAAAAATAAGTTGCACCTGTACCATGTATAGCCGTAAGTAGATAATGACTGTTGTTAACTTTGACTTTGATGTTTCTATCAGTTAGTCAGTTGGCATTTTTTATTTAACGATTTCCTCAAATGGAGAAAATTCCACAAAATATAAGAGAAAAGGCCATAAAAGCGACCGAAAATCTTGCCAGTTAAATCAAGGCAACAGTATGATCGGGAGTATGGCATATTTGGTATTTGGAAAGATGCGAACGCAATTTTCAAATAACCGAAACCGTTTTAATGGCATATTTTCAGGAACTGGTAAGTTATTGATTTTATTTTAATACATATGTTTGTATAAACTTGATCTTTATTTTGAGAAAAATAAAATTGATAAGCAATAAAGTTTCCATATTAGCGCACTAGGGCATTATAAGCGGGCATTATCATAATGCCCGCTTATAATGCCCTAGGTGTGATAGCAGGTATTATTGCTACCATGTAACATATTCCGTTTCTAAGGTATTACAGATCGATAATAGATGGGTAAAACATAAAAAATAGTACATTATTAAAAGTCATGCCTAGTAAGTAACCATGGTTACTTACTGGGCATTTTTCTCAATATAAAGTAACCAGAATATAGTTTTAAAACTGTACCATCTCTATTAATCTTATTTAATATAAAAATGAGATAAATCTCCCAAAAGTTGTATTTTCAGCAGTGAATTCAAATAAATCATATTTTAAGGCCATAACAACATCCAGAACAACATATTCAAACTTAAGAAAGAGTGCATTACATTTAAGTATAAGTTTTTTTGTTAAATATTGAGATTGTACATTTTAAAACTAGACTCCTCAATTATGTTAATAATTTTAAAAAAATTAACCAATATATTCTAAACAGAAACTTAATTTAGCAATCAATTTATATCTAACCACAAAGTTTCTTTGTTTATTTTAATTTAAGTAGACTAAACTGCCTTCTCGTCTTCGGAAGTTGATTGCATTTACATTAGGATGCGGCAGATAAATATGCACGACAACATTAATCTGACTTGCAAATCGAGCGCATTATCCTAATCACACCGCATCGCTACGCTCTCTTTAATATGTTTATACACGATATACTTAAGCAAATAAATCTATTTTATTTGGTAAGTCTTAAATAAATTATAGTTTATTGAAAAATCAATGAAGCAAAATACACATTCACCTATCTTTATACAGGTTAAATACTTCTATTTATTTATTCATATAATATAAATATGTATTTCTATTCACATATAAACACTTTCAATTTCTAACAATATTACTTTTATCTAAATAAAATAAATATCTTCTTTTGGAAGACTCCACGATTAACTATTGGCGATTTCAAATATCGGGGGGAGGGGGCGGGGGGCGCGCAAAGTGTATGGTTTTTTTTTTAAAACTTTTTTATAAAATGTGATCATATTGAGATTGTACACTTTGGAACTAGCCCAATGATATATTTTTCCTTTGATTTATGATATATACCAATTTTGTAATTATTGTACAGTGTTTTCTTTTCTGGTAAATTGAACCGCTCTGCACCAAATTTAATATGAATGGTAAACAATGTTAGCGATTCCTATTTAGTGCCATCTATTTGCAAGTGAAATTAATGTTTACTGCATACATATGCATATTGCATCATATGCAATAAATATTTTAATTAAAGGGGAAGGTGTATGTTTAGTTGATTTTGCTTTGGAAGAGCAAATACAGATGTTGCCCTTAACTTGTTTGTTTACCGCTTAATTGCACAATAGCTAACTAGAAATTAATTTAAACATAATGTAACTTATTTAATTTATTTAATAATAATTTGATTTTATTAAACGGATAATCTTGTACTGTATAAAAAGTGTGTCTTGTAATAATCGGTTTTTATCTTTGGACAAACCACGAAGGCTAAAAGCCTAAATACTAACGTACGGTGTCTTAAGCGAGATAAGAGGGAGTTTGTTGACACGGGATTTAAATACTTGAAGATTTAGGGGGAAGGGAAAGACCTCCGCGGGCAGCAGGTTCCACAATCTAGAAACTCTAGGGATAAAAGAACAAAGTGGGAAGTTCGGGGCCTGTCCAGTTGGACAGTATAGGGATGCATACGCGCGGAACCACGAGTTTCTCTGTTGGGAACCGGGAGTGGAGGAACTATACTGGACAATTCTTCAGAGCAGAAGCCATGGAAGTACCTATAAAAAGCGATAAATCCCCCACAGCCCGACGATGGGCAAGAGAGGAAAGCCTTTCTGTAAGTAAAGGATCATTAATGAGACGAATAGCTCTTCTTTGAATAGAATCAAGAATGCTTAGGGTTGTGGGGGACGCCATGCCCCTGATATGAGAATAATATTCCAAGGGAGGTCGGATTTGGGACACATATAAAGTGTATAAATTAGAAGGGGAAAAATACTTTTTGGCTCGAAAAAGAAATCCAAGCTTTTTGAAGCTGCCGTGGCTGTAGATACAATGTGTTTATGCCAGTTAAGGTTACTTTCAAATGTGACGCCCACAAGATTGAAGGTGTCTTTGCTCTGTAAAACTTGGCCGCTCATAAGTAAAGGATAGGTATTTGATGACTCTTTTCGCGACAAGGAACATGATTGTGTTTTGGATGCATTAAAATGGACGAGATTTTTAGCGCCCCAATCCAATATTAAATTAAGATCCTGCGAAAGAAATATCTGCATCGCTCTGCGTTTGTTTTCCAAGTCAGGTTTAGTGATGGGTTTAGGAACCTGAAAACTGGAGTGAAGGGTACTATCGTCGGCGAAACTATGAATGGAATTAGTTGTGGACGAGAGAAGGTCGTTGATGTGAAGAAGAAACAATCTTGGTGCCAGAACTGAGCCCTGAGGGACTCCAGCATTTACTTGGTGAAAGCTTGAAGAATGTCCGTCCACAATAACTGATATACGATGATCAGATAGATAACTAGAGAGCCAAGTACAGAGTTTAGTTGAAAGACCATAGGAGGGAAGTTTGTAGGAAACAAATTACTTCGATAGTATTTCAATAATTTTGGGTAATATCCGAGGATCACGTTGCTATTTATTTGATATACAGGGTGTCCATTAAAAAGGTTATATCCTAAATATGTCAGCCCCATGGAAAATCTGAAAAATAGCAAAAATAAGTAACTTTTTTTCTTAAGGAGACAGTGTATGGTTGTTTCCAATCAAAGTGTATCAACCGTGTAGGTACGGTAACAACAACCCCTAAAATCGTTTGAGTGATGCCTTTTTTAATGCACTTTAATTGCTTTTTCAGGAATAAACTTGACTGTTTTCTTTAGTACTTTTCAAAAAATTAAATAAAAAGGTAACTATTTAAGATAAATTGCAGTTAAGAAAAATACATTGGTTTGGTACTACACATTATTCTCAAACGGTTATCTATGTGAGAAAACTCAGAAATAATTTCTAAACATTCAGTTCACAATATTATTGTTTTTTTTTTTAATAAAATGTACTTTTATAAAAACACGTCCGAACGGCAGCTCTCCGTCGGTAGGTACTAGGAATCCAATCCCGCAAACACAGGATCCCGCAAATGCGGGATCCCTCTAAGTTTCTGCGGAATCAACATTGCGGGATTTTCCGTGCGGGATCTGCGGGATTCAATAATAAAATTCCGTAACGTGAACCATCGGCCGGCACTAAATTTAGAAGAGGCATTGAATCGTAGTCTTGTATCTGGGGCATGGCGTCCCCAACAACCCTGAGCATTCTTGATTCTATTCAAAGAAGAGCTATTCGTCTCATTAATGATCCTTCACTTACAGAAAGGCTTCCCTCTCTTGCCCATCGTCGGGCTGTGGGCGATTTATCGCTTTTTTATAGGTACTTCCATGGCTTCTGCTCTGAAGAATTGACCAGTATAGTTCCTCCACTCACGGTTCCCAACAGAGAAACTCGTGGTTCCGCGCGTATGCATCCCTATACGGTCCAACTGGACAGGCCCCGAACTTCTCACTTTGTTCGTTCTTTTATCCCTAGAGTTTCTAGATTGTGGAACCTGCTGCCCGCGGAGGTCTTTCCTTCCCCCAAATCTTCAAGTATTTAAGTCCCGTGTCAACAAACTCCCTCTTACCTCGCTTAAGACACCCACTGTACGCTAGTATTTAGGCTTTTAGCCTTCGTGGTTTGTCCAAAGATAAAAAAAAAAAAAAAAAAAAACTGCCTGGGTATCAGAATCAAACGCTTCTGCTATGACTGTACGAGCACGAGTAACACTTGACCAGTTACTAAAACATGAAATGAGTCTTTTTCAATGCGGAGGGAATAAAGGTATATACTTGGAAGCTGTTTACAACTGTGTAAAGTCTATTCCGCCGACAAGTGTCGAGGCTGAGCGTGCGTTTTCAGCTGCAGGATATATTTGCAATAAACTAAGATCCAACTTAAAAGATGATACCATGGATGTTATCTTTTCTCCGAAAATACTTCCAAAATCAATGCGACTAGGTAAAGTTGACAATTGACCTTTAAACTAAGTTTACCACAACTAAACTAACTAAACTAAGTTTAAGTAAACCACTAACTAATGTATTTTGTATTTTTGTATATGAAATAAAAACTTTTTGCATCTACCATAGTTTGTTTATGACTTTTTCTTAGCAATTAGCATGTTTAATAGGTTTATTACAAAAAGTTATATACATATATTGTTAACAATCTCGCATTCTTGCGGATCCGTGGGATCGATGATTTTTATCCCGCAGGTTTGCGGGATTGAAGTTTTGGGGCGGGATTGAATTCCCTAGTAGGTACTATGGGTTGGGTGAGTAGTGCCATACATCTAGGGCGCCACTCAATTAAAAAAGTATTTAATATCTCCATAACTGAGAATTAAGAGTCTATAGTTTATGATGTTGAAAAAGAAATAATAGATTAAGATAAACTTCACATACTATGTGAAGTTTATCTTAATATAATATTATCATATAATGATTTTTTTAAGAAATCAAATTCATTTACGGTATATTAATTTTTTTTTTTTAAACAGAAATGTCAAACTAAACTAAAAACTAAATATGTACTATAAACTGCTAAATACCTGCAAAATAAAAATAAACATAGTACATTACAACTAGAAAGTTAATTATTTTAATAAACACCACCATTTTTAGACAACTTTAGTAGAGTATTGATAACTAAAAATTTACTTAATATTGTTTATTGCTAGTTGTATTTTTGGTAATATATCGAAACTTTTTACCAAAAGTATTTCTATTAAAATTACCAGTTTTTTATCATAATCAAACTAGAAAACTTTTGCAAAAAGATTTAGCTTATAAAATAAAATAATATCAAACCTTAATAATCAGTAATAGAGAGAAACAATATCAGTTCGGAGAAAAGTTGTAGGAATTATGGACAAAAACGAGTCTTTTGCGGAGTTTCCACGGGTGTCCTGTTTGTTGCTGCTTATGGCTGATAGATGAAGTTAAAATATTAAACCATAAATCAGGCTACTTTGAATAATTGGCGAAATCAAAGTCAAGGAAAAAAGGTTGCTGAAGGCAGTTTACCGTCTTTTGGCATTCAATCTGTAGCAGAATTTGGCTAAAACGCGATTCGCTGCCATTTTTTAAATATTTGTTTTGAGAAAAGTTGTACATAGAAAAGTTTCTTAAAATGATCCAAAGATTATCGGAAAGTTAATTGATTTTTGGTAATGGTAAGAATTAACACATTAAATTTCCCAAAATTACAAAACCGTAAAAATAACCAACTTTCCGATAATCTTTGAATTATTTTAAGAAACTTTTCTATGTACAACAATTTTTGTCTGAATTTTTAAAAGTACTAAATAAAAAATCAAGCTTATGGAATTTTTAAAAAGGCAAATAAAGGGTCTTTAAAAACAACGTATTACTCAACCCCTATTCCCAATTAAGATTTTAGGGGTTGATGTCACCACCTCTGGAGAGTAAACACAATTTGATTAAAAATAAACATATAAAGTGTCTCGCTAAGAATCAAAGTTTACGTGTTGATTTATTTTTCAAATTTTATAGGGAATGACATTACTTAAGGGTGGTAACCTTACAATTGACACACCTAATAAACAACATCTTACCCATGCCTGGGCCAACAAAGAATTGGACTTCATAATAATGACCCTTTTAAAACCCATTTAGGGAAGTGCCTTTTAACGAGTCTAAAAATGTTTAAAATTTCACGTAAAACATTGTGGTCCGACAAAAAAGTGATGGGTTCGCCCAGTCCGACATCCGTAACCTGTCATGCTGCAGCCACACATTGGGAGAAGTTGTGGCCGAACTATTTGTCGAAACATTTGGCAAACTATTTATAAGCAAATGTGTGTGCAAAAAGTTGGGCCAAGGCGAATGCAGACGAACTACCCGTCCACACAATGGTGTTTGCGAAAGTTTGCCGTAGTTGGCCCAATGTCTTAATGGCGGATCCAGGGGGTAGAAGGGGTACTTACCCCTTCCTAGAATTTCAAATTTACACATAGAATTGTGTAGCAGTATTAGATTGCATAAAAAAACTTTAATGCTGATAATAATGTGGACTTGTTGTCGATAAAACTCAAGTCCGAGTTTAATTTTGGAATTTGCATTGAAAGAAACAGTTTGAAAAAATGCCATGCGATATAGATATAATATTTCCCATAATTAAAATGATTCAACAAATTATTTGCACCCTTCTCGTAAGCGTAGCATCAGCGAAAAGATACTGGATACTGCTTTGTTTATGGCGTTGATGCAAGTCAATTGCCAGCTCAATGTGGTGGGAAAATCTGGATTGTCGAGCTTTCCGCTCCCAGAAATTCCGGTTTAAAAAATTCAAATATTTATATCAATAACAGCGATTAACTTCTGAACATGCATAAATTGCGACTATCAAGCCAGCGGCTGCTACTGGTATCGCGCATAACCGTCACTTTCACTACTGACGTATTTCCGCAAGGCATGCGCACCTCTTCGACCATACGAAGACACCATGTGTTCAACACCAAAACGAAAAACCTCAGGCTTTAGGAATCTTCACTAACAGCGCTTAGCCCCAGAAGAAAGAAGCCCCAATTTAGCGTGAATCTTTTCTCGATCCCCAAGGGTACAGCAACGCTCGTACGACGCCTTCAATCGCCTACCCGGGAAGTCTATGTAGACCGCTACGCAAACGTACCGCACTACTCGAAGACCGCGGAAAGAGTGATCAGCGAAAAGAAGTTTTTGTACTTTTAAAAAGGTTAGAACCATGATTAAGATGTACAATGTCACAGGAAACAACTTCAGCTTTAAAATATACATAGAGAAATTACTATTAATATTGAAAAAATAACTAATAAGTTCGCAGTAGTAAAAGATAAAAAACTTGATTTTTAATATATAGAAAAAAAATCTAAATATTATTAATTTTATAAATTTTATAGATAGATACTTGTTTGATAAAAATGTTACTTATAGTTGCTAATAATGACCAATATATTTGTGTTAGTTGTTTAGAATGTGTAGGTGTAGATGCGTCAGCGTTTTAAAAAAAGTAGTTTGTTATCCCATATAACATTTTTGCCGGCAAGGCATTGGCAAAAAGGTATCAAAAAGTCATTAAAATGGGCAATTGGCCGTTATTAGGCCACGTGTTGCATAAAATGTGATGGCATCCATCATTAAAAGGTTATGGCCAAAATGTGTCTTTTAGATGATGGCATTACATCATTTTTCCTAATGACAATAAAATGCATTTTTACCACATACAGGGAATTATGTGTATAAATAAAGCACATGCATAATGTGTGTTTATGTACAGGGTGTCCCATATAAAATGAAATACTATAATTTTGGAAAAACCATAAGAGATACAAAAAAATACTAAAAAAAAAAACATTTCACTGAACAACTTCTGCATTTAACTTTTTCTTGTATTTCTTATGGTTTTCCAAAATTATAGTATTTAATTTTATATGGGACACCCTATACATAAACACACATTATGCATGTGCATTATTTATGCACATTTTAGTTCCCTGGACGGTAAAAATGCATTTTATTGTCATTAGGAAAAAAATAATTTAATGCCATCATCTAAAAGGCATATTTTTGCCAAAACCATTTTAATGATGGATGAAATCATCCTAAATGCATGTTTTTCAGCATAGCTTTATAATGATGGATGCCATCATCCTAAACGCATTTTTTCATCATAACTTATTAATGATGGATGCCATCACATTTTATGCAACACGTGGCCCAATAACGGCCAATTGCCCATTTTGATGTCTTTTGATACCTTTTGCCAATGCCTTGCCGGCAAAAAATGTTATATGGGTTAGAACCATGGTTAAGATGTACAATGTCACAGAAAACAATTTCATCTTTAAAATATACATAGAGAAACTACTATTGAAAAAATAACTAATAAGTTCGCAGTAGTAAAAGATAGAAATATTTTAATTATTTTTTAAATTTCATAGATAGGTACTTGTTTGATAAAAATGTTACTTATAGTTGCTAATAAGGATCAATATATTTGTGGAAATCATTTAAAAATGTTTAGGTGTAGATGCGTCGGCGTTTAGAAAAAAGAAGTTTTTATATTTAAAAAAAAAAAAAAATTTCACAAAACTACATTTTATTTATTTTTATTAAAAAATTATACCTCCCAGGCTTGTCCCATGGATCCGCTCTTGCAATGTTTGGCGACGGCATCATAATTGACAGACTGGGTTAAAGCGCCGCTTCCATATATGGCGGCATTCGTGGTAGACTCATAAAAAGAACCTCCCTAAATAGCTTTTTAAAAAGGTATAATCATAAAGTATATTTTATTGCTGGCCAAGGCACTATACTGATGAGCACGTGTATGTTTTAGATCAATTCACGTCGTAAGCTGTGTTCATATTAAAAAATAAAGGGATATCCTAAATTAAAGTTGGTATTTGTTTATTACTTTTTTGTTGTTAATAATTACGAACAGTTCATGGATAACATAGATAACATACCTGCTTGCCATACTTGTTCGCCACCAGCTAACAACATCGCCCGAATTTTGATAAATGTATCTCTAATGGTTTCTTTCACCGAATGCGCCTGCGCCTGAGACATTCTCCGTAAATTTCTAACTTCAGCTCGTAGATCTTTGGCTTTCTTTTGTAGACCCCGTAGCTGATTATACATTTCCGGGGTTAATTGTAAATCCCTGTATATCCGACTGTCATATTGACCTGGTGAGAGAGACGCTGGTTTCGGTGGAGGTGCCGGTTTAAGTCGATCTCTTTCTGAAAATATAAAAGATAACTTATTTAATTAAAATTTATTTATACAGGGTGCCCGTTAATTATTGGAACATAGAAAAACTACAGATTAACAGTAAACTTTCCTATGTGTGCGTCACAAAAATGGTATAGGTATTTTGTAGGTATCGTTTTAAGCAACCGGTTTCGAGTTATTTGCTTAGCGCAACCAAAAATGCCTTAATTGCCATACCTAACTGCCTTATTAATATAATCAATGATTTAATGTATTTTTTCAAATATATTTTAATACCGACTACAATTTGACCCATTTTGAATACGAATAATTCTAGAAGAAATAAGCTAGCAAGGTGCGGTTTTTGTAGAAATCCATGGATTTTTAAAAATATTTTTTTAATATCTTAAAATGGTCTATTTTCGATTTAGGACAACTTTGATATTTTTAATGGAACACCATGCTGGTTTTGCACAATCTAAAAATTGAAATTTTTCCCTTTAAAAAATGTAGCAATATATGGTTATTTAAAAAAATAGTGGATTTATTGATTTTCTAAAAATTAACTTGCATGGCAATTAAGAGTACGACTTGACAATAAAAATTTTCTTCATACAAGCTTACAAGAAAAAATACGACAACAAAGCTTAAGATTATTCACAACCTTAACTGGCATAAACACATTGTATCTATAGCCACGGTAGCTTCAAAAAAGCTTGGATTTCTCTTTCGAGCTAAAAAGTATTTCTCTTCTTCTAATTTATACACTTTATATGTGTCTCAAATCCGACCTCCCTTGGAATATTGTTCTCATATCTGGGGCATGGCGTCCCCCACAACCCTAAGCATTCTTGATTCTATTCAAAGAAGAGCTATTCGTCTCATTAATGATCCTTTACTTGCAGAAAGGCTTCCCTCACTTGTCCATCGTCGGGCTGTGGGGGATTTATCGCTTTTTTATAGGTACTTCCACGGCTTTTGCTCTGAAGAATTGTCCAGTATAGTTCCTCCACTCACGGTTCCGAACAGAGAAACTCGTGGTTCCGCGCGTATGCTTCCCTATACGATCCAACTGGACTAGCCCTGAACTTCTCACTTTGTTCGTTCTTTTATCCCTAGAGTTTCTAAAATGCGAAACCTGCTGCCCGCAAAGGTCTTTCCTTCCCCTCCAAATCTTCAAGTATTTAAGTCCCGTGTCAACAAACTCCCTCTTACCTCGCTTAAGACACCCACGGTAGGTTAGTATTTAGGCTTTTAGCCTTCGTGGTTTGTCCAAAGATAAAAAAAATATAAATAAGAGTTTTTTTTAAATAATCTAGCTTAACTGGAATTATCGTTTTGTAAATATGGTATTGCTTTAATACCGCATTTTTTGTAACCCTGTATGTAGCAAATTGTCATTGTTAATAATACTCTTACATGCCATGCAATCGATTTTTAAAAGTTTCAAAGAAATCGAATAGCTGGAAGTTGGTTAAATTAGGCTCAAAGATTCCGTTACATAGGCAGCCAGATGGATAGATTGATAGATAGATAGATAGTTACAACCCAAGTTAATAAAGCGTGTTAAAAAGGATAAAATTTTGGAATCAAAGAAAAATATATATGGCGTTTTTTTTTTTTAAATAACAAGCTTATATCGAAAAATCGTCCATTTTGTTTTTGTGTTAATGGAATGTCACAACAAAATGGCGAAGATATAATAAAAAACATGAATGATCCTTCGCAAAATCCGCATCTTGATAATTTTATTTATTTTACAGTTATTCTCGGTTAAAATAGGTCTACATCTAATCGGACATCCTATATTTTTATTTTTGCATTAAAAATGGGTCTATTATAGCAATTTTACCCATCACTGATCTTTAACATATGTACATACCCAGAGAGCCTAAATAATCAAGTTTTATTCTTTCTTTAAATATTCTTTGCCAAGTTGCATATTGTATTATTAAATTATACAAAATTATTAAATACTTTTATACATAAACTGTATAAAAAAAATAAATAACACGAACAAAAATTTACAAGACACAAAGACACTTACCCTGTGATGATGTTCTTGGAAGCGTAGATGATTTAATGGCGGGTTTTGTGGGTTTTTGGTCCGCTGATGGGAAGCAAACATATTAAAAGGAACGCAAGTTAGTAACAAAAAACACACAAACATGCAAAAATTGGGTATTAAATATGCATATGAGCTAAGCTACTTTTAATGTACTAAATAAAACCAACAATTTTTTTAAGTGTATATCGTATTTTTATAAATAAATATTTCTATTTAAAATTTTGTACTTTAGCCATAACATTAAATGCAATTAATTTATTTAAAATTATTTATTATTAGGATTCGTAAAATAATATTTGTCTAATTGCCTGTTAATTTTTGTTGTCTAACAAATTTATTTCCCCAGCACTTGTTTGAAATAACAACTAAATATACAGGGTGTCCGAAAAGTTAAGGTCAAAAATGATAGAATGAGCCAAAATAATGTTAGTACTTTATATAAAAAAAAGTTCTATCTCGCTTCCTTAGGGAGATATTTACCTTTAAAGTTAGAATGAAAAAAATATTTCATTTATAACTTTTTAACGGTTGCCACAATAATATTGATATTTTGTCATTTAAATTAACTAATAATAATTTTTTTTTCATAGGCAAATGATTGCACAGTAAGTCATAATTATACAGGATCAGACGAATTTTTTCATTTATTGTATGCATTTTTACAAGGTAAAAACTTTAACATTTTGCTTTTACAGTTTAATTCCTTTATCATTTTTATACAAAAAAGGTATACCTTATTTAAATCGATATTATCTTGGACCGTTCTTCATAGTATCGCATTTTAAAAACCAGACATACCCCTATTTTGTATGTAATAAAAAATAAAATTTTTATAAAAATGTGGTAAAAATAATTAAAAATGGTGTTTAAACGCCTTTTAAACTTTATAACACAAATAGAGACTGTTTTTTTATAATTTTGCCATATTTTAATAATTTCCTCAAAAAATGAAATTTTTTATTACATACAAAATGGGGTTTGTCTGTATTTAAATGCGTTTTTTGAAAAAATAATCCAAGATATCGATTTAAATAGAGTATACCTTTTTGTACAAAAAGATGAAGTAATTAAACGGCCAAACCAAAGTGTCAAATTAATCACCTCTGTAAAAAATGCATACAATAAACGAAAAAAAAATCGTCTCACCCTGTACAATTATGACTAACTGCGCATCATTTGCCTATGGAAAAAAGCACTGGTATGAGTTAATTTAAATGCCCAAATATTATTATTATTGTGGCAATCGTTCAAAAGTTATAAATTATATACATTTTTTTATTCTAACTTTGAAGGTCAATAACTCCCTAAGGAAGCGCGATAGAGCTTTTTTATATGAAGTACCAACATTATTTTGGCACACTCTATCACCCCTATAATTTTTGACCTTACCTTTCCGCACACCCTGTATTTAGTCATATTACTTTTTTAAATATTTCATTTTGACAATAAAATTGAGTTTCTCCTTTTTTTACATTATTTATTACAATGTTTTCACTAGTCACCATAAAGTTTACTTCTTTCTACTAGGTACTAAAAGCTTTATTATCTTTTTCTTTATAAAGTTTTCTTGAACTTCAAGAGAAGGCAAAATAAAATAAATCATAAAATTTTTAACTAACATATAATAAATTTTATAAACTTTTTTGGGTCTCAGAATAACATATAGTTGCTTTGTCTATTTCACGAATAATATTTCAAAATTAAAATTAATTTAGAAGGCATATGAAACAAATTTTATAGTTTAGTTTAAATAGCAGTTATTAATAACTTACTATAAAATATAGACACTTTTTCATTTTAATTTAAATATTGGGGTAAGCAGTTCACCAGAAAGTATAGTAAAGTAACTGCGCATGACTTGAGATACCTTCGGGGTCCGTTAATTATACTTCTAGTGTCACGAAAATTAAAAATAAACAACACGGTACAGGGTGACTTAATTTTTTTTTTTTTGGTATTTATAACTAGGTTTAACCATATAGGCAACCCAATGGCGGTGCTTGTCTAAATTTAGGACCCCCTACTAACGTTTGAATTGTTTGGTATTTTTCACGAAAATTTGAGGACTTTGGTGGGACAATATAAACCAAATTTTAGGCAGAAAATGACAGATATGTCTGTCAAACTGACAGCTGGACGCCATTTTAAAAAGAAAAATTTAATGGAAAGGTGGGTCTTGTTTAACATCATTTTACAGCTCCTGACGAGTACTATAACCCCAAAATATAAAATTCATACCTTTACCTACAACAAAATGACGGTACTTTAAAAATTACCTGAATACCTCCACTTAATGCGGTAATTTTAAAGCTCTTTTAAGGATTTTTACGGTAATATTGGTAATACTATACAGGGTAGGACAAAAAGTATAATTTTTTAAATGACGCACCCTGTATATTCTATCATTATTGAAAAGATATCTAAAAGACATTTAAGAAAATACCACATAAGGTATATCTACCTTTATTAATTTATATCTGTCATTTCTTTTCTAAAATTTGGTTTATGTTGCTTTACTAAAGCCCACAAATTTTCTTTAAAAATAACCAAACAATTCAAAAGTTAGGATGGAGGTGTCTTGACTTTAGACAAGCACTGTATATATAATTTTGGTGTAAGTTGACAAGTATACCGGGTGATGCATCGCCGGGCGGGACATAGGAAATCCCATGTAGTTTTTAATGGGGCCAATTTTTGGCTCCCCTAATTATTTTAGAGAAAATTCTATTGAAGTTTATTGAAGAGCATGCGAATCTACGTACGTGGTAAAAACTTTAGATTTTTCTGTTAACCCGTTTGCTAGTTAGATGCATTTTTAAAAATTGTTACATTATTATTGCCTCATATTTATGAACAACAATAAAAATACCAGTTAGCGTGACATTACGTTGTCATTTTGAAATTTAGTACTTTATTATTATCAAAAAATCGTACAGTGAAAAGATTAAAGTTGTATTTATACTAACGAATTAAGTTAAGTTAAACTAAACTAGAGTAACAAATTTCAAGAACTTATGACATTTATAATATTTACATGCTTCAATAAATTATTAATATTATTACAATAATTAATATGTTGGAAATAAACTTAAGATTTAAAAAATTTTCAAATCTTCCTCCATTGACTGTTAGACAATAACCCAGACGTTCATAAAATTATCTTCTTACATTGGCTAACTGGTAAATTGAAAATTTATTGCATTCTGCAGAAATAGCATTTTTGACTCATCTAGATTAGAGTAATTTTTATCCTTGTATATCAAAATGACAACGTTATGTCACGCTAAGTATTGTTGTTCATAAATATGAGGCGATAATAATGTAACAATTTTTAAAAATATATTAGCATCTAACTAGCAAACGGGTTAACCGAAAAATCTAAAGTTTTTATCACGGACGTAGATTTGCATGCTCTTCAATAAACTTCAATAGAATTTTTATCTTAAATAATTAGGAGAGCCAATAATTAACCGCATTAAAAATAACATGGGATTTCCTATGTCCCACCCGGCGATGCATCACCCAGTATACATTAAATAGGATTTTAATGATAACAATACATTTTTTCATAGTTTAAGATAAAAAATATAGTTTATTTCTAAAAATTTAGGGGTATAATATAATCTTATTTTTACATTTGATGGATTAAAAGCATACAGAAAATGATCAGTTTTGTGCCATTTCCAAGCAAAAAACAATAAAGATATTTGTTTGATGTTATTAAATCGGATTGAAAGCGGATTAAAAGCTGTTTTCTCTTGAGCTATCAAGTTTATTTAACGTCTTTCAATCTTTTATTTCAGAGAATCTGCCATTCCAAATTAAGCTAAAAAGTCAATTCCCAAAAGAATAAAATTACGAGCAAAAATACAAGCTTTTGCTTGTTAATATACCCAGAAAGTTATACATTATTTTTGAATATTTACAGTATTTAATGGATTTTATACATTACCTGCATGTTGAGGACTGTGTTGTTTAGGTGAATTCATATCTGGTGGTTCGTCACTAAACGAAACCGACTTCTCAAATGAAACTGATTTATCTAAAAATTACACACAGAAACAAATGTTACAAAATGGTATGAAATGCCAATTGGGTATAGGTTATTAACAGTGTATATTAAATGCGCTTAGATAGGGTTTTATTAATTTATAACATAATTTGTGTACGTTTTTTTGACAAATTTTACCAACGTAAAATACTTTGTTTGAAATAGGCTTTTTCCAATTTTAATAATATGCTTTAAATAACAAGTCAAGATTGATATAAGTTGTGCGTTTTTAGAGTTTTCAAAAGTGTAATAATAGTTATTTATTAGATAAGTGAGTTATATTACATATAAGTCACGCAAGAAAAGTTTAACTCTCGAGCCCGAAGGGCGAGAGAGGTAATTTTCTTAAGTGACTTATATGTAATAACTCACGTGTCTAATACAAAATTTTATCCAACACTTTCGTATAAATCGTTTTTAATATCGAAAATAATTTGAAAACGTCATCCATTATTTGTTACTTGTCATTGTCAACACCAGCAACAAAATTTGTATTGTCTATAATTCACTAGTGAGCTAAAGGGTACTTTAGCTCACTAGTGACTTATAGTACACTTTATATCCTCAAAATCTGATCAATTATGTAGATATTATATGTAAGTGTTGGATAAAACATTTTTAGTAACTAGGGTGATAACAGAATAATTAAAACGCATTTTCTACACACTGTTCGAATTTTGTTTTATATATATGTAGCGAATAATGCTCTTAAAACGAAAAAATATAAAAAAAGTATTTTACATTCTGGTGAAAAGAATTGGTATATTAATAAAAAGTCGTGATTGGGGTTTCAAAAATAGTTTTCGGATGGGCATATCAGTACAACAGAGTAGCATCCATTTTTTTATATTAATTTGGTATTATAGTATAGATAAAAAGCAGGATTTTTATTATGCAGTTTTTTCATATCTACAAACCTACAGCTAGTTTTCTAGTTAATGCATATTATAATGTAAGCTATAATTAATTATGCGTTTTTATAAAATATACTTTGGAGAATAAAAGTACCAATTAGCAAAAGCTTTAATATTAGAGACATTTTGCACCCCTTATTTTGCAATTCCGTTGTGGTTAACATTATTCTGAGATTGCGCAGTAACGCAAACATGATCCGTTATCGTTATTAACCATACCGGACTCCTTTAATTACGGATGAATACTGAAGAGCTTATCGCTATCGTTATCGTTATCGTTAAACTGCGTGGTTGCCGGATTGTAGAAATTTTAATATCAATTATTTAAAAGGTTAAAATTTTAATACCGTATTAATTAAAATATCATTTATACCTAGACTCTAATTAGCGAAAAATCTATAGCAGTAATAAAAATCAAATAGTGTTAAGAAATTAAAACGGACTTGCACTTTTACGGATATTCTAAATCAGTAATTAATTTAGATGTTACAATCTGGCACACTTGCTTTTAATTCTACTACCAAACCTAACCTTACTTTTAGTGTTTTGCTTATACACACACATATACATTATGCTGTATTGTTTGCATCTACTTTAAAAAACGAAATCAACAGAAGTGTTTGCATATATTTAAATATGAATTTATATCTTATGAAGAATAAAAGTAAATACGGATTTTTCGGTAACTTTAAAATGGGTGAACCACAGGCAAAAATAAGGTTATGTGTCGAAAGCGCAGACGCAAGATATATTTCTTAAAAGAGGCTGCAAAATCTCTGTCTAAAACTGCTGCCGTAATCGTTATGTTTAATAACAATAACCATAAGGAGGCCAAAAACGTCTGTTATTTTAAGAGGTGCAAGTTGTCTCTATTATTAAAACACATTTCAATTTTAATATAATTATGTCACACTTTGAATACCAAAAGTATTTTATAAACTGAAAAATCCATTTATTTTCATTTTAAATTTTTAAAATCTGTATTGCTTGAGTAATATTATTTAGTTTCAATTAAAAATTTTTAAAGTAAAGGAAACATCCTGGTAATTTTTTTACTACACACTACTTTTTTTTATTTTATACTACTAAATTCATTTTTTACAAATTCAAAACATAATTGGTCCGAGTATGATAAGCATTTATTTAATATTATTTTTTATTTAGGGTAATGATTTTTAAATTTAAGTACCTAATATAAGAATATAAACAAATGTAGCATAAAAACTAGTTAAGCTCAGCACATAGAGCTAAATAAAGAAAATAAACGTACCATGTCGACTTATAGTAGTTAAATAATTAACTTTTTAAAATGTGCGTAAAATTGTTTTCTTTTTTTTAAATAATGTTTTAGTTTTTCATAGTTATAGTTTCATGCAAAATAAATAAAAATAATAAACCCTATGGGTGTTTAGACCAGAACTCTAAATTCGATAGAATAAACCAGAGTTAACATTTTGGTAAAATTTATAAGAAATTATTACTAACCGCAATTAATTATACAGGGTGGCCCACCATATTCGACAGGGTCTGTAGCTGGATAACCATGGGGTTTTAAAAAATTAAATACTGGAACATATACAGGTCGGATAAGACCACAGTATAAAATTATTTTAATCTATACAGGGTGTCTCAAAAAGTGTGACGTATCAAAGTTATATTTTTTAAATAGAAACACCCTATATTTTATGACGGTTTTAGATTCTACTTTTAAAAATAACTCAAGTTTATTTATAGTACTAAGTGTCTAATTTTATTCGTTTTTGTGATATTTGATTTTTTGAAAAATGCAGAGGTAAAATTAAATTGATTTTAGAGTAACATTTTTAACACTTTAAACTTTAAAATGTGTAACAAGATTAGAAAAAGTCTGACATATCATACCTAGGTCAAATCAAGATCAAATATTGTACAGAGTGATCAAAAATAATTTCAATTTTTCAGAAAATCAAATAGCCATAACTCTCTTATTTTAAATGGAACATCCTGTATTTTTACGTCACATGATGACAAATAAAATACTCTTTCAAATGGTTTATAGGTTGCCTATACCTATCTTTTTGTGCTTTTTAGTAAAATCTGTTTTTACAAATTTTTAGTCCAAATGTTTATTTAAATTAAAGTTGGCTGTGACATAGCAGCCATTAATATTTTTCTTAAGAAAATAACAACGACCATTTATTGATTACTAGTGTTTAAGTCAGTTTAAAAGAAATTTCAATGATTTTAAATAAAAACCCTTCTTCTACAACAACAAGATGATATAATACTGGTAGGATGTGAAAAAATGGTTTACTTTAGTCTATAGTTAATCTTGAAAAATATTCCAGGAGAAACCATCTGATAACCTTAATAGTTGCTTTAAAAATTTGCCACAGTGATTATGGATAATGGAAGAAACGAGTTATAGGTCACAGAATGCCGTCATAACTGACCAGAGGCTTTATTAGGATTGTTTAAAAACACAAGTTTTATCATTACCACATTCAGCTGAAATAAGTGTTATTGGATGTAGCATTATGAGCAACTAATGAATTTTTTTTCTGTGAATTTTAAACATAGTGGCAGATAATACAAAATCTTTTAATTTTGTGCTTTTTCCAACAAATTTACATTTTGCAATAACGACTTACTAAATAGGCGTAGCTATATCACAGCCTACTTACATTTAAATAGACATTTGGAATAAAAATATGTTAAAACGGAATTTACTTAAAAAGTATAAAAGATAGGTATAGGCAACCTATAAACCATTTGAAAGAGCATTTGGTTTGTCATCATGTGGTGTAAAAAAATACAGGGTGTTCCATTTAAAATAAGAGAGATATTGCTATTTGACTTTCTAAAAAATTGAAATTATTTTTTGATCACCCTGTATAATCTATGATCTCAATATAACCTACGTATCATAAGACAGACTTTTCCTAATCTTGTAACAAATTTTAAAGTTTAAGGAGTTTATATTGTTAAAATAAAATTAATTTATTTGCACCCTGCATTTTGAAAAAAAATCAAATATCACAAAAACGAATAAAATAAGACACTTGGTAATATTAACAAACCTAAATTATTTTTTATGTAGAATCTAAAACCGTCATAAAATATAAGGTGGTCCATTTAACAAAATATAACTTTGATACGTCACACTTTTTTGAGACATCCTATATAGTGTAAAATAATTTTATACTGTGGTCTTATCCGGCCCGTATATGTTTCAGTATTTACTTTTTAAAACCCGATGGTTATCCAGCTACAGACCGTGCGAATATGGTGGGCCACCCTGTATTATAATAATATATAAACTATAAAAAGCTTATCAAAGCCATGACATTTTAAGCCTGATGCACAATTCCACTATCACTGTTTTTGCTGTTTAAGAACTAGTACTTAAAGTTAAATATTTTATATCTTTTTCTTTACAGACTTCTTAAAACGACACAAATTGTTAGATATTGCTTTAGTTAAATGTACAAAAATATTTTGATGATCTGGGTGTTTTTAAAATTGTGTTATATATGTTAACACGATAAAGAACTTTTAAAAAAATATATTTAAAAATATATACAGGGTTTTTCAACTTTATTTATGCACGAAATAACTTTGCCCCTGTACAAGATACAAAAAGAAATTTAAAATAAAAAAAAAAATTGTTTGGAAGTCACTAATTTTATTGATAGTATTGTCTCAATAACAAAGTTTTTATTGTGTGTAATTTTTTTTTAATGGAATGCCCTAAATATTTATTCTTGTTGTAGATCCTATATTCTACTACCAAAAAAGAGAGAATAAGGAAACTAAAGTAGCTATGAGCTTTATTGGTGCAATTGATAATAGTATTAACAAAAACTATAACTGTTTAATTAGGTGTCTACAAGATTTATTTTCAAAAAGAAATATTAAAAAATATAATATTCAAGCAGGATAAAAAATATTTTTAGTAATCTAATCCATGCCACGTACTTTCCTATATCAAATCTCAAATGCAGTATTTAGCCAAAGGATTTCGCTATTATGTCAATGTACTTTGTGGGGGGCAGAGGTTAGAATAATCACAGAGGTCTATCAGCAGGTATACTAAACAAATAACTAAACATGTTTACAATTTTTTTACATATCATGCCAAGAAATAAAAATGTTGGACTTTACGACAGCCACTTTTACCCAATTTGGGTGCTTTGCTGTCAGTACGAAGATACGAATCATCTGCCAAAAAAATTACAAAAATTTGTGTGTTAAATGTACTGAAGTTAAAAAGCCAATTGGGTTTTTATTTGTTTTAAAATTTTGTTAATGTAAAAAAAGTTATACCACTTTCATAATTTATTTAAACTTTGTTTAAAAGGTTTTTGCAAGAACATTATTACAACAAAAATTTTTCTTCTTTTTAATAATTTTAATATTTACATTATTTAAACTTTAACTGCAGAACGCAAAAAGAAAAAGTCTTAAATCCATTTTACATACATATTGTTATAAAATTTTGTAAGCATGCAACGAAATGTTGGTAAATATTTTGTTGCTTTTAAAAAGTAAGTTTGCAGTGTTATTTTACTAAAGTAATTAAGTTTTTTTATGCCTTCAAAATATTATACTAATGAATTTTAACAGCTTTGAAAATAGGTTACGTATTTGGGACATTTTTTATCTTATATGTTAAATGGTACACAACGTTTCGATTGGTGTGTATCTCCAACAATTTTCAAGTAATTTTCAGTCGTTACCATACCGGGTGTTGCTCCGCCGAGCGGAACATAGGGAATCCCATGTAAATTTTGGAGTAGTCAAATATTGGCTCCCCTTATTTTTTTAGAAAAAAATGCTATTAGGATTTATTGAAGAGCACAATAAGTTCCACTTAAAATGAAAATTTGACCATTTTTCAACCAACCAGTAAAGAGTAAACTGCTTAAATACTTCTGAAACGTAGTATCTCATTATGCACCCTGTACTCTAGAAATCAATAATAAAAACATCATATCGATTTATCAGTGACAATTTATTTATAATGTCATTGCCAAAACTAAACAATTTTATACGGGAATTTCAAAAGAATCCTCGCATTTCATTTTAGTTTACAGCTAATTCCAACACATGCACTCACAGTTACGCAAGACAATAAAACAAATTTGTCTACATTTAGAAATCAGTTTATGACGAAAATATCAGGATTTAATCAAATGCTCAAATATTCCTCCGTTAACTGCCAGACAATAACCCAAATGATTATAAAACTCATTTCTTACGTTGGCTAGTTGGTACATCGATATTCTGGCACATTCAGCGGAAATAGCATTCCTTAGCTGGTCTAAATTTTAATATTTTTTATTGGTATAAAGCTTAGTTTCTAAATGTCCCCATAGAAAAAATCGTTTGGCGAAAGATCCGGAGACCTGACTGGCCAAGATATTGCGTGGTTCGGGCCTATGATGTCGTTATTAAATGGGTTGTTCAAGTATTCGCGCACAGCTCTGGTACTGTGTGCTGGGCAGCCATCCATTTAATACCAAATCTCTTGATTTTCACGAGCAATGTTGGTGGTGTGGTCTTGTCCAATAATGTCCTCCAGTTTTCTCGTGATAATGTTTCCTTCGGCCTCCTCTACACAAAGTATCACTTCTAAATCCCTCTCGTTTTGTACAATTTGTCACTAATTTTCACGTCGATTTTCTTTACATTTGCAATTATTGATTACTGTGCCTGTAGTTTCAATTTTTTTTATCGTGCGTTCTATTGTTGATTTACTTGGTATTGGCCTATTAGGAAAATAGGCTGCAAACATGTCCGCTACTCTTCGATAAATATTTTCCTAATAAAACCATTTTATAATAGTGATTTTTTCTTGATTTAAGTAGTTCATTATTTAAAAATGATGTGACATTGTTTTGACAACTTGAGAGTACAAGGTTAAATAATTTTTCTGGTATTTTATTATAAACTTCTAATAATACAGGGCGCGTAAGAAGATAGGAGATTCGTAACTTATTTTAGCATTTATCTTTTAGCTGGCGTACTGAGAAGAGCTGGAATTTGTACACTGGTTACAACTTTTCGTGCTCTTTAAAAATTCTTATAATATTTTCTTCTAAAATAATTAGGGGAGCCAATATTGGACCACTTCAAAATTTACATGAGATTCCCTATGTCCTGCTCGACGGAGCAACACCCGGTATATGGATAGACACTTTTTCTGAAGGGGTAGGGCCAAGTAGGTTATTTTCTAGTAGCAGTGCTAAAAACTTGGCAAGCAAGTTATTTGACAAGTGTCAACGTTCAAAATTCAAATATATTTATAATTTTTAGCTTTTTGTAGACAATATTTGAGGGGGCTCTTTATTAAGTTTAAATACTCTGTTATAGATATAATCATGACCTAAAAATAATTTATTCAAATTCAGAGTTGAAAAATATAACCATTGGGACATTGATATATCATTTTTTAAGATTGTAAACACAACTAGGCCCTCAATTTTTCTATGGGATCAGAGTGAATAATCTTCAAATCCTACCAAGTGTTTATTATTATTATTATTATTAAACCTAACACTGGGGGTTACTTTTTAAAAACACCAATTTTCTGTTAAAAAATAGCAGATGAGATGATTGAAAAAAAGTAGCAAAAGTGAGATAGAGTGAAAATACAAACCTGGCAATGAAGCCGAACTCGAACTGGAGTTCTTATCGAACTCGTCGCCTGTTGGTATAAATGAATGGTGATCGTTAGCAACAAACAACACTATATACACAAGCTAGCATTAAAAACACATAAATTTGTTATTCAACTAATGATTCGATGAGGTACAAAAATACAGATCAATAAACACTCAATTTAGTTTGTATTTAGTAGTTTGGTAGCTAAGAAATGTTATAAACATAAAAGAAATTGAATTACACCTATAAAAAAAATAGGTTATTTTAAAAGTATTTTTGCTTCCTAAACACAAATCTTTAATTAAAATCTGGCTATTATTAGGCATACACACGGTGAGGCATTTCTTCATACCTACCTGAAGGTAGGTATGAAGGTAAGTCTGCAAGAAAGATCAATTGCGAAAGTGCGGCGAAATACGCTTACTTGTTTCTGCTGACTTGAGAAAAGAATAAATGGAGAAATCTGCACCAATGCATGGATCGTAATATTTTTAATTTGTAAAGGTTAAACCGCACCAAGGCGCTAAGGAGAGATAGACTTTTATAGTAATTAATTATGCAGCTTTTTTATGTGGGAAAAACGGGACAAAAAGAATAATACACTAATTGAAAATTTAAATATTTCTTTATTAATAAAATATTACATATGTTTAGAAAATATTGTTATGATCACTTAATGTTGTAATAAAATGTCTATACCTGGTTGCACAAAACATTTTAACAAACGATTAAACTAATGGGGGTTAAGAATGTTTAACAAAAAAAACGTTGTCTAAAAACTGCTTATTAAATTAATTAAAGGTATTCCGTTTTACTAGCTTAATTGTTTATTAAAAAGTTTTGTGTAACTGGGGATTAAAACAGAATAATTGAAAGCAGAGTAACAAAAGTTTCTAAAGAAACCCCGACACAATATTAGCAATGCAGATATTTCCATAGTATAGGAGTATGTTATTTTTAAATACTGAGAAAACACCTAATTTTTTATTTAAAATATAGCCTTTCAAATGGCAGTGCAGCTATAAATAACAAAAAATATTCCGTTCTTTAGGCACATACTGATTAATATCAATAACTTTATAAACAAGTATTTTGTAAAAACTTTGTATTAATGTTAAATAGTTAAAAAAATACTTTTTTAAGATTTATTTAATATTTACCTGATAGAATAGTATTTTTTTTTGGAAGGTTCTCAGAATTGTCTGTATTTCTTGATGATAATGGCTTGAAAAATATTGTCGGCACGGTAGTGTTAAATAGACGTTTTATTGCGAATGACGAGATAGAAATAAATTTATTTTCAAATGATCTCCACGATTATAATTCATCATAGATCCTTCGAGTGCAGACCTTTGCAGCCAGAAAATATTTTTTATGAGAAAACCACATCCTAATAATTATCCACATATTTTTGTAAATGAACTTCTACATCAAGAAAATACTTTTGAACTGCATTTTTATATTAAAGTGTTATGATAAGTCTATTAGCCATGCTGCATGCCAACATGTACGGACTAATTAAAAATAACTTTATTATCTTATAACAAATATCACATTTATATTTACTCAAGTGATCCTTTGGAATCTAAAATAGTTATTTTCGCTCCCGTTACTGTATAAATATACACATTAATATCCCATACGTAAAAAATTAAGGAGACACTATACTAACACTTTATAATAATAAAAAAATAAAAGTTTACAAACAGCTAAACACAATTAACTAACTTATGCTCACGTTCTATACCAACAAAAATATGGGACCTAACTGACACCTAGATGAGCATTGGGTCACGTACTAAATCGTGGGGTGTATATCCACCACGCAGTGGGAGGGATCATAGTGGTGAGCGATTTCAACGAATACGCTTAGTTTCGCATCTGGGTATTCTGACGTAAACCATATATTACATGTTAATAATAGCCACTATAATTTTCACACACTTACCAATCTAATTACAAAGTCGTCAAACTGAGGAGTTTAGTAAAAATTCGACCAAATGGTCAAATTGTGAGCACGTGTTTGGGAGGTAAAGAAAATAAAAAACCATATAAACATATCTGGTGTCTATACTTTTCCTTGTAAAGTAGTTTAATAAAATTATAAAACAGTCTTTACAGTGTTTTAAAGAATCTTAAAAATATAAAAATACGTTTTGTCTTGATACAAATATTAATTTATTTCGTCAAATGTATTTTATTTGGTTTTTCTTTAGAGGCAAAAATAAGTATTTTAACATGTATACATTTATAAAATCTTGTTTTTAATCGATATTAAATTTTGTGTTTATTTGATGGATTATGGTAATATAAATATGAAATTTTCGAAATTAAAGGTAAAAGAAAATTTAACCTAAAAATGTGAGCAAAGAAACCGAAAACTAGAGCCTGCTGGGGCATAATAAAATGATAATTATACTATAGACTTATATTTTTGTCGAGATTTTAGAAAGGGGAATCTGTAATTTTGAGCTTATATTAATTGATCTGTATTTTTTGTTTATGGCATAAAAATGGTCTAATACATTTTCCACCAAACACTAACCTTTTTATTTATTTTGTCTAATTGTATCGCGGTATAGTTTTGAATACATGTATCTTAGTAACAGAGAAAAAAACACTCACAAGCTACAATTAGACGAGATAAACAAAACATTCAACATATTCTTGTTTCTATTTGATGAGCTAAATGAAACCTAATTGAAATAGGCAATTTCATAACACTGTCCTGATAGTTTTTTTGACTGTTTGGTAAACATAAAAAAAGGTTTTTGTTAGTTTTTTTGTTTTCATTTTAAGGGCGGTAAGTTGTAACTTAATATAAAAGCATTATAGATAATTCATTTTTCAAATTTAGCAGTCTTCAATACCAATTTGAAATTTAGCTAAGGACTTTAAATAAAACTATTTATACTAAGTGACATAGAAATCCGAACACCCAGTTTAAATGGTTTTATTTTAATGAAATTTAGTGAATTTATTTATCTTACTGTAAATAACAATTGATAAAATTTTCAGCCTTATCAGTTCGACATTCCGGTTTTTATACTGTTTTTTTTAAATTCACTAACGATCTAAAAATGAATATTGCAGCCGCAGTAAAGATCCAAATTTGGCGGATTTTGGTTGTTGACATTCTTTACGATTGGTTACGATGCCTAGAGTACGAAGACCTGTACGATTTCGTCAACTTAGTGAGTTTGATAGGGGCCGTATAGTGGGACTTCGGGAAGCTGGACTTTCTTTTCGGGAAATTGCAGTTAGAGTGCAAAGAAGTGTAGACACTGTGGTTAGGTTATTTCAGCCTTATCAGTTCGACATTCCGGTTTTTATACTGTTTTTTTTTAATTCACTAACGATCTAAAAATGAATATTGCAGCCCGCAGTAAAGATCCAAATTTGGCGGATTTTGGTTGTTGACATTCTTTACGATTGGTTACGATGCCTAGAGTACGAAGACCTGTACGATTTCGTCAACTTAGTGAGTTTGATAGGGGCCGTATAGTGGGACTTCGGGAAGCTGGACTTTCTTTTCGAGAAATTGCAGTTAGAGTGCAAAGAAGTGTAGACACTGTGGTTAAGGTGTTGTGAGGCATGGCTTCAAGAAGGCCGTACGCAAAGAGCAAGGGGCACTGGACGCCGCCGTAGAAAAACAGACCGTGAAGATCGCCGCCTAAGATTATTTGCCTTAAGGGACCGTTTCTTCACTACCAGGTTCATTGCAATTGAATGGTTTGCAAAACACGGAATACCTATTGGCATGCGAAGTGTTTACCGACGAATGAGAAGTTTTTCGCCTGTTTTCATACCGGCCACACTGGGTCCTCCCTTTAATTCGATTTAATTCGAGAACACTGACGTAATCGCCTTGAGTGGTGCGGACAACGGTCACTCTGGGATAAGGAATGGAACAGTATTGTCTTTAGTGACGAGTCTCGATTTTGTTTAGGCATGCACGATGGTCGAGCCAGGGTTAGAAGGCGACGTGGTGAAAGGAGGAATCCACAGTTTTTTGTTGAAAGACATGTTCATCACACTGTTGGAGTTATGGTTTGAGAGGTAAAATGAACGCGCAGCGTTATATCAAGAAGTTCTAGAACCCCATCTTTTACCCTATCTTGACACTCTGGCAAATCCAACTTTCCAACAAGACAATGCTCGACCACATGTTGCAAGAGTCACAATAGACTTCTTTCAACGTAATGATGTCACATTGTTACCATGGCCACCAAGATCTCCCGACTTATCCCCAATTGAGCACGTGTGGGATATGATGGGTAGGAGATTGCTCAATTTGCAACGTCCTCCTCAGACTCTAGAAGCACTTCGAGAGGAGTTGGTGGTTGCCTGGAATGAGATACCACAGGAGGACATTGACCACCTGATCAGAAGCATGCCTAGGTGCGTTGGAGAATGCGTAACACATCAGGGTGCATCCACACATTATTAAAGGTAAAAGGGCTTTAAACCAATGCAATCATTTTGAAATTTTTATCATTTACTTATTATGCTTCATTAATTACTTATACAAAATTTTATTAAAATAAAACCATTTAAACTGGGTGTTCGGATTTCTATGTCACTTAGTATATTTGCCTCATTGGTCTCAGAAGACTCCGTACACTTCCTTAACTGGCTATCCGTTTCCGGCTAGTGTGAAACGAGACTTAAAATGTCAGCACATATGGGAAGGAAATCTGAAAAAATATTCATTTGGCTGACATATTAAGGGTGGTATCTTCTTAAATCAACACCCTGTATATGGCTAAAAGATGACCATCTAACGTGTAGATAAGGGATAACCAACTGGCGGACCGCCAACATAGTTTGTGCCGACCATTTTTTCCGCGATATCTTTGCTATAATGGACTTGCCAACGAATTGGCACGAAGAGCAAGATCGTCAGTTAACCAAGTCGAAGTTAGTCATCCTATTTAGCTAATATTTTAAACTTGTACAAATAAATGAAGATGCCAATTCATCATTTTTTTAACGATAGAACTGATAACTTTTAAAACAGTTATTAGATTAATTAAAGGTGTTATTTTTTAGCCACAACCTATTTTGCACAACAGCATTCATATGAACTAGCATCTAGTCCTCTAACCACTGCGATCTATGGTGTTCTTGGTGCATGGAATATCAGACACAAGGCACACAAAACACTATTTTGTGTTAATAAAACATTTATATTTACCTCGGTATCCATCTTTTCCAGGTATCTGAAGTGTATTGGGTTGTGTAAGAGCTTTTTGAACAAGTCCAGTTAGATTTGCTAGTTGACGTTCCATATTTTCTACCCGTAATCTAAAAATAAAATTATTAATAATAATTTACAACAAAACTTGAAAATGGAATTTTGTTTTTTTTTGCTCAAATTATTGTGCTTAAAGATAGCATACCTAGTTGCATCATAAGGTACCGCCGCAGGTGCTGGGAATCCCGCTCTTGGCGTCGTTCTTGGAGCCCTCCAGGTGGTACTTTAACTCCATATAACGAATATGATTCATCAAGTAGTTCTGTATCACTAAAAAATGGGAATTAAACTTATTTTAAAAAATACTGTAATATTGATATATTCTCAGGAGAAGAAATATTCATTCAATTCAAGACGCCTTAAAGACGGAAAGTTAAACATCCTGTATCTTGGAAACAATGCACAATGCATTTCCATAACTCATAAATAATCCCTTATTATTTTTTTTACCGCGATTAAAAATACCAAAAATACTCATGTATGTACATTTATTTATAGTAAATATAAAAACTACTTTTAGACACATCTTGTGTGTTTTTTTTTTCTTGGGAGGGCGACATCTCAGAGTTTTTTCTTACGAGCCTCCATTAATTAAATATAATTAGTATATTACGTAACAAGTGTCAAAAGTGATTTGTCACTTGAGTAGAAATGTTGACAATACGAGTGTAAAAACCTCCGTACATAAATTTGGAGGTTGCCGTAACTTTCTAGACAATTACCAAAATATATTATAGATATCTTATTAGGGAAATATAAACACCTGACATATGCACTTTTCAATTTTTTTTTTAAATCTTTGGACAATCCACGAAGGCTGAAAGCCTAAATACTAACGTACCGTGGGTGTCTTAAGCAGGGTAAGAGGAAGTTTGTTAACACGGGACTTAAAAACTTGAAGATTTGGGGGGAAGGAAAGACCTCCGCTGGCAGTAGGTTCCACAGTCTAGAAACTCTAGGGATAAACGAACGAACGAAATGGGAAGTTCCGGGGCCTGTCCAATTGAACCGTATAGGGATGCATACGCGCGGCACCACGAGTTTCTCTGTTGGGAGCTGCAAGAGGAGGAACTATACTGGATAATTCGTCGGGCCAGAAGCCGTAAAAGTATCTATAGAAGAGCGATAGATCTCCCACAGCTCGACGATGGGCAAGAAGAAGGAAGTCTTTGAGTAAGTAAAGGATCATTAATAAGACCGAACAGCCCTTCTTTGAATGGCATCAAGAATGCTGAGGGTTGTAGGGGATGCCATTCCCCGGACATGAGAACAATATTCCAGAGAGGGTCAAATTTGGGACACATACAAAGTGTATAAATTGGAAGAGAAAAATACTTTTTGGCTCGGAACAGAAACCAAGCTTTTTTGAAGCCGCGGTGGCTATAGATACAATGTGTTTATGCTCAGTTGAGTTGTTCTCAAATGTGACGCCCACGAGTCAAATGTCCCCGCTCTGCAAACCTGAGCCCACTCATAGAAAGCAAAGGATGAGTGTTTGATGATTTTTCTCGCGACAAGGAACCTGACTGTGTTTTGGATGCATTAAATTGAACAAGATATTTTTGGCGCCCCAATCCAATATCAAATTGAGATTCTGTGAGGCAGACACTCTGCATACGCACCTGCGTCGTTTGCTTCCAAGTCGGGTTGAGAGATTGGTTTAGGGAACCTGAAAAGGTGGAATGAAGGTTACTATCGCCGCATAACTATGAATGGGATTGGTTGTGGAAGAAAGAAGATCGTTGATGTGAAGAAGAAACAAAGTTGGTGCTAGTAATGAACCCTGAGTGCACTCCAGCATTAATTTCGTGAAAGCTTGAAGAGTGGGCCATCAACAATGACTGATATAATGATTGGGGAAAGATAACTGGAGAGCCAAGAGCAGAGTTTAGCTGGAAGACCGTAGGAGGGAAGTTTATTAAGAAGTGCGTCATGCCAGACTTGGTCGAAAAGCTCTAGATATATCAAGAGCAACGATCTGGGACTCACCTAGAAACTCAAGAGACTTGTTCCAGTTGTGTGAAACGAAGGAAAGAAGATTCGTAGATTTCTGTGACGAAATCCGTATTGCCTGTCATGTAAAATTTTTATGTTTTTCTAAATACCCAAGAATTTGAGAGTTAATGGATTTCTCCATTACTTACAAAGCATTGAGCGAAGTGAAATGGGTCTAGTTGGATGGAAGAGATTTATCCTTTCGTGGGAATAGGCTGGACGCGCAGCTCCTCCAGCTGTCTGGAAAAATACCCGTGTCATCGGCAAGAAATTCAGAAAAAGCCTGGTTAAAATAGGTGCAAGTTCAGGAGCACATTTTTTAAAACGATTGCTTTGGTTATTCCATCTAGCCCAGACGATTTCTTGGTGTTAAGATAAGATACGCTTAATGTGTTCCCCAGTGAGAGAACTGGGGGAATAGCTAGAATTGGATGATTGACAGGTGGATGAAGGGTTGAATTGGCAGCAGAGGTGTCAAAAAGTTCTATTTACCCACAGCTCTTTTTAACTGTAATGTTGAAAAGTAAATTTTAACAGGCATGTGATTTAAATTGTTTTCTAAAGGATAGCATACTTAGGGCAATTTTTATTTGTGCTTGTAGATAAAATATATTTCAAATCTTAAAACTATGTTCTTCTTATCAGATAAAAAATCTTCATAAACAACATAGTAAATAAGTCGAATAATCACTTTAATAACCCTTTTGCACTAAAAATGATTTTGCAATAAATTCATAATTTATTAATAAACTTATTATTAATGGCCGCAATGGTGGAAGTTAAATAAACATCAAATTGAATTGTTGTATTTTTGTACGATTTTCATGGAGTTTACAGTTTAAATAAAGGCAAACATATGTATAAAATATGTAAACCGATGTATAAATAAAATGGTTTATCAATATTTGTAACATTATTTACCAAATTAATTATACGCGTGAATACATATATCTCTTTATTTACATACTAGGCAAATAATCAAATCAAACTTTATAACCATTTTCTAAAATTAATTTTTATTCCGTCACTAAATTAGAAATAAAAATAGTTTTTAATCAATTATTGATTATTGTGGAATTTGGCCGTCAAGTCCAGAGTTAATTTATATTAGGATATAAGCGACCATTTTTATGACGTGTTCGTGTATTTTTTCGGCAGTTATTAAAAGGGATAAGTATTAACACTAGTCCTTACAAAATACACTACGAAAAGCAGAAACTCTAGATGCCACTGGATTGATTTTGCTAAATTTAATATGTTGAACCAAAGAATACCAATCCATAGAAGCCACAAGTGAAATTTCAGCGTACCCTAAAAATTTTTAGTACCTACCCTGACCAACAGATGACGAAAGTAGTACGATGTCGCTTTGCTAATACGATTACCATCAGAAATTGATAGCAGTCGCTGACTAGCAGTCGGCCCGATCAGTTAGAGTGAGGATATACGCAAAATTTAATAAAAATAAAATCCCCTATAAATGGACCCAGTATCCATAAGAATATTAAATTTATGATTTCAGAATAGGATATATCGATGCGTTTTTACAAAACATCGTAAGCGACATTCACCAATTTTACGGGAAACGTTTTTTCTTCCCATCGCGTTATTTTTAAAGAAAACCGAGATCCGAATGTATTTATTTTAGATTTCTTCTTAATTTGAATTACAAAACAATCATATTTAACATTTATTGTCAAAATTTTCAGAATCTCCTAAAAAAAAGCTACAAATTTTAAAATTCTAACCCTAATTAATAAGTAATTTTTACATTCTTTATTTTTATTCAATTTATTTTGACAACGGTGGCAGACTTGCCACCAAAATGTCTATTTTTAGTTCTCTATTTACTTGCTTTATTTTTTTTTGTTTTTTTGGTACTTTTAATTTATTTTTTGGCGTGTACCCAAATAACTACCATTAATTAAATGAACCGCCGAACCAATATAGAACATATCTTCATTTGAAATAAAGGCGTGCACTAATGTATGTACAAAAAATTACCAACTTTGTTTTCAAAATAACTCAATGAAAAAAAAAAAAAACGTTTCCCGTAAAACTGACGAATGTCGCTTACGATGTTAACCCATTGATATATCCTATTCTGAAATCATAAATTTAATAATCTTATCCCCGATAAATGGTAGTATCCATTTATCGGAGATTTTATTTTTATTAAATTTTGCGTATATCCTCACTCTAACTGATCGGGCCGACTGCTCGTCAGCGACTGCTATCAATTTCTGATGGTAATCGTATTAGCAAAGCGACATCGTACTACTTTCGCCATCTGTTGGTCAGGGTAGGTACTAAATTTTTTTAGGGTACGCTGAAATCTCACTTGTGGGGTTCTATGGATGGGTATTCTTTGGTTGAACCTAGTCAGGACTAAGGACTGATTGCGCATAACCAATGCCTTTATAATCGTGACGAAATGAATTCGCCTTTGACACATTTCCCATCAGGTATTGCAGCATTATACCTTCTTTATCTTAATTCGGCGTTGGGAAGTGAGATTAGAGAATAGACTCGCTGCTGACTACATTTAGTTACTTTAGGTCCAGTTTTTTAACCTCTAAAAACTTTAAAAAATTGATGGTTTTTTTTAGATATATCAAAAGGATTTCAAAAAGTATTTTTGCTTCTCCATGACGATTTTCCGCTTAGTTTTTCTTATTTAATTTTTAAGAAAATTTTTAGAAAACACAAGAAAAAAGCGTTTCCTATTCTGTTTTTTTGGGGTTAGAATAATATTTCTGCTTAAAAGCCAAATTTTAACCATGGATTCGTATTTAAGTGTCAAAAATACATCAGTTTCTTATGCGTGGAATAAAATAAATGCTGTAAATCCTATTTATTTACCTTATTTCTTCATCAATAACTGGTGTTATTGAACCCGATCTTGTTCCGTATTGACTGTAATATGGATCTTCATACCTTGATCCTCTCTGGCGATGACATGTAACCATCTAAATAAATGACAAATTTATCGATTATTATTATTTTTTTCATTAATACAGGAAACAAGCAAGGTACTATGCTTTCTGTCATTCCAGTTTTTAAAAAATAAGATGTATTTACTTATAAAGTTAAAACTAAAAAAAAATAATGTATTTTCCTAATATAACAGGTGATGCATCGCCGGGCGGGACATAGGAAATCCCATGTAATGATTAGAGGGGTCAATTATTGGCTCCCCTAATTATCTTAGAGAAAAATTCTATTGAAGTTTATTGAAGAGCATGCAAATCTAGGTCCATGGTAAAAACTTTAGATTTTTCGGTTAACCCGATTGCTAGTTAGATGCTAATATATTTTTAAAAATTGTTACATTATTATCGCCTCATATTTATGAACAACAATAAAAATACCAGTTAGCATGACATTACGTTGTCATTTTGAAATTTAGTGCTTTGTTATTATTAAAAATCGTACAGTAAAAAGATTAAAGTTGTATTTATACAAAAGAATTAAGTTAAGTTAAACTAAACTAGAGTAACAAATTACAAGAACTTATGACATTTATAATATTTACATGCTCAATAAATTATTAATATTATTACAATAATTAACATGTTGGAAATAAACTTAAGATTTAAGAAAATTTTCAAATATTCCTCCATTGACTGCTAGACAATAACCTAGACGTTCATAAAATTGTCTTCTTACATTGGCTAACTGGTAAATTGAAATTTTATTGCATTTTGCAGAAATTGCATTTTTAAACTCATCTAGATTAGAGTAATTTTTATCCTTGTATATCATGCTTTTTAAATGGCCCCAGAGGAGTCATTTGGCGAAATATCAGGAGACCTGGCTGGCCAATTTATGATGTGATGTAGACCAATAACAGCCAGGGTATTATGTGCCGGGCAGCCATCAATTTGGTACCAAATTTCCTGATTTTCCCTGGATACATCATTTAAAGCGGGTTAAATTAGTTCTTCGAGTAGGTCCAAATAAAATTCTGCATTCAAATTTTGATTAAGAAAAAATGGTCCAATAATATGTTGTCCGAAAATCCCCGCACAAACATTTACTTTCTGTGGATATTGCGTCCTCGTTTCGACAAATCTGTGTTGGTTTTCTTTGCTCCAGTATCGGTAATTTTGATGATTTGGTTCATTGTTAACGTAAATGTGCACTCATAAGTAAAACAAATATTTCTTAAAAATTCTCTGTCTATGTTTGCCCTTTTCATCATGTCAAAACAAAATTCCTGCCGTCGTAATTTATCCCCATCCCTTAGCTCTTGATGTCTTTCATATTTGTATAATTTGTATTTATGCCTTTTCAAAATCCGGAGCACTGTTGATTGATCTTTTCCTATGATATCCTGAAGTTTCCTTGTACTTACCTTCATTTTCTTCCACGTGCAATAAAATTTCCAAGTCTCTATCATCTCTTACATTTTCTTCTCTTTGATACTCCCTAGCTTTACATCTGCAGTTATTTATCACTGTGCCTTTGGTTTGATTTTGATAGTTCTATCGACTGTTGATTTTCCGGGTATCGGTCTATTCGGATACTGAGCAGCGAACATGTCTGACACCTTTTGGTAACTATTTCCTTGATAGTACCATTTAATCATCAATACTTTTTCTTCAGTAGTATAACTCATGGTTAATCTTTTCGCTCTACGATTTTTTGATAATAATTAGGCACTAAATTTCAAAATGACAACGTAATGTCACGCTAAGTGGTATTTTTATTGTTGTCCATAAATATGAGGCGATAATAATGTAACAATTTTTAAAAATATATTAGCATCTAACTAGCAAACGGATTAACCGAAAAATCTAAAGTTTTTACCATGGACGTAGATTTGCATGCTCTTCAATAAACTTCAATAGAATTTTTCTCTAAAATAATTAGGGGAGCCAATAATTGACCCCATTAAAAATTACATGGGATTTCCTATGTCCCGCCCGGCGATGCATCACCCGGTACAAATTTTTAAGTACACACACAACATTTTTGACCAATCGGGAAAATATTCTCAAAATTACACACAAATTTGTAATGGTATGATTATTTTATGTGATTTGCTTTTGAAACTTTAAACGACCTTTTCTTTGAAATCGGGGAGTAAGATTTCTCAGAAACATCTTAACCGATCAATTTAGACTAAAAAATCAACTTTTCTGTGACCGAATGGGTCTTATTTTAGAAGTTTGCAAACACTTAACTTTTTTAATTGATATTAGCCTAATTTACTTTTTTTTTTTAATTGTCTTAAAATAGATCTATTCTACTCTACACTACAATTCTATTCTACATTGGGATGAGGATAACTAATAAATAATGATTATGGATAAAATGTTCATGTGTTCAAAAACAAATGACAATCACAATAGTGTACAATGGTGCTAACAAAATACAAAAAATGCTGTGAAAAAAAAGACAATCCAACCAAAATATTATTGAGAATGCCACTCAAAATGCAGCCCCCTTATGTAATTGTCTATTCAATAAAAATATTACATTATTTTATTTTTGTTAAAGTTTTAAATTAATTTGTTGTTTATTTGGAAGGGATAATAGGTAATTTGTGTGTTATTAAGGAAAAATGAAAAAACCAAACCGATTTTTATTGAATCAACTACATTTTCTAGTCATCCGAATCACGGGATTCAATTCAAAATCTTAAAAAAATATTACATTTTTTTGGTCAGTTACAAAAAAAATATTTGATACTGAATTTAAAAATAAAATACGGCCTTTTTGCAGCCAAAATAATTATTTAAGGCGGAAATAATGGCAGTTCTTGGTTTCCTTTAAAGTTAATTTAAAACCGCCATGTTGTGTTATATCATTGGAATACCCCCGTATTTATTAGGAAGGTGGGTAAAAATTAAAATTTTGTGACGCTCCCTAAACAGCTTTCTTTTCCAATTTATAACAACACGTGCCTGTAAAGATTATCTTAATTTTTAAGTTTAATCATTAGTGTTGTTAAAAATTATTTTTTTGCGACGTTCTTTTAAAAGCTTCCTTTTCCAGAAAAACAAAACTGGATATTTTGTTAAATTTAAAACAACACGTGTCACTAGACGATCTTAGTTTATTTTTAAATGTAATTAATGATTATACCAAGATCTAAAGGTACGTGTTGTTTTGAATTTTTAAAAAATATCAGTGTTTTTCATCAAAAGGGAGCTTTTGAAGGAGTGTCGCAAAAAAAAAAATTAACGACCACCCTAGTATTTATACATGGTGTCCAAGAATATATGTGCAATCTTCCAGATTATTATACAGGGTGATTTAAAAATCGATCACGAAACTTAAGGGGTGATTCTACTTGACAAAATAAGGGAAGAGCTTCATATAATTTTTTTCAAAATGTCATTCGTTTTCGAGTTACAAGCCGTCAAAGTTCAATTTTTATTTTGGTTTTTTCGCCATATTGCATTTATTTTTTAACCAATCCAGTTGATATTTGGCACACAAATCGAGCTTTGCAGATTCTAAAATTTAAGGACAAAAGTACTTTTTAAAAACCGCCAGAGGGCACTTTACCTAAAACATAAATTTTATTAACATAATAACTTTTTATTTTGACAGATATCGCAAAGCTGAGGGCGCCATTTTTTAGACAATCAAAAACTTAAAAAATAAGGTACTCTTTATTAAAGTCGATAAACCTCACCGTTTAGGCACCAATAGACATCAAAGTTTTCATCAATTTCAATCAAATTACCTACCTACATACAACTTTGACGGCTTGTAACTCGAAAACGAATGACATTTTGAAAAAAATTAATAGTAAGCTCTACCCTTATTTTCTCAAGTAGAATCACCCCCTTAAGTTTTGTGATATATTTTTGAATCACCCTGTATTTTTTGTCTAAAGAAAGGCATTACTGAAATATATTTCTTTAAAGGACGCCGCTGAATATTGGTTTTTCTTGAATAAATTTTATGGTATTTCGTATACGGAAATATTAGTAAGCAAAATAACGTCCTTGTAAAAGATTTGTATTTGTTAGGTCGCATAGGGCGGACTCTTACATAATAGTGCTCATTTTTTTTAATACCCTGAATAATAAAGGAAAAAAATTTGTATTTTTAAACGGCTTAAACCCTTAGCTAAAGAACAGATGAAATCGTAGTGGGAATATCTAAAAACATTAGGTTATTCTGTTAAGTGCCAATAAACGTGAGGTGCAAAAAATCGTTTTGGTTTTTTCATCTAATGATGGTGAGCTAAATAAATATGAAAAGTTATGAAAGATTCTAATCTTTCCATAATATTCCATATTTGTTGGATTCTGGACACACCTGGTATATAGAGGGGGTTGGCGGGCCGTTGGAAGGGGGCAAACCGGTCTGGTGGTCGGGGTGGGCCATCGGTCGCGTTACGTCCGCTGCTATAAGCGCGCTGAGGTTTCGGGGTGCACCTTTCGAAAAGGTAGAGAGGATTGTTAAACTTTTAGATTAGGCAGTAATTGTTTTAAATATACATAGGAGGTAAGCGGTTTGAGTAAAATTAATTTAACAAATGAAACTTTTCCTGCTTCCTACAGAGCAACCCAGAGTTTAATTTTTATGTACCTCTTTAAAGTTCACCTGGAGAGGCTCAACACTTTTAACTCTGTTTGTTATCTTAACCGTTAAATGCCTAGACTAAAGGAAACAACGGAAACCCCAAAAGTTTTTTAAATATTGCCAGCAATAATAAAAGATAATATTTATACAGGACATGAATAACTTTACAATATAAATAAATTATTTAAAGAAAGTAACTAAATATTTTAAAAAGTATTACAGATAGCTATATTATGTTATAAAAAGTCAGCCTTAATTTCTCTAGATTCTGAAATTAATATAAAAAAACACGTCTTTTCATTTAAAATAGCCGAAAAAATATTTTTTAAGTCCAATCCAAAATTGTATGACTTGTATATTATTGAAAACTCTGCATAGTTTCAAGTTTTTATTATTTTTAGTCAAACATTTACCTCCTGTAGCTTTATATTAAGTTTTTGTTGTTTAAAAAATAATACGGAAAAAATATAACTGGCTTTGGTTTATTTTCTTTTTAAACATACTAAATTATTTAAAAATACCCAAGAAAAAATAATTTAAATAATTCTACGTGTATTACAAAGTACATATATAATAAAAAAAAAACTCAATATAAATATTTCTACAGTAAGATTTAAAATTCGTCTAAAAGGCAAATAATACGAAAAACGATTATTATTAAACCATGGGTTATTGCATATTTTTAAATAAATTGAGTTAAAAAAACATTTATTTTTATAATCTCCTGAATAAAAATATATTGTTTTAATTAATCAATTTCTTAAAATTGCTAAATATAATTAACACACTGATCTATTTTTTTTATTATGAAATCCCGTAGGCACTTTCTCCTTATATTAAATAATCGAGATCACTTCTCAGAACGCCTCCACCTTTCTGATAAAAGTAACCAGGTGTTTATCTCGGCCTTAACAGCATTTTTTAACCCTTTCACTAGTGACCTTATTTATTAAACGTGTTATTTTGCAATTAAGATATTTTGCGTAAAACCTATAAAGTAGCAGAGTAATCTTTACCATTATTACATTTTTGGTAAGAGCTTAATCATATTAGGTGATTTAAAAGCTTCTGTTTTAAATTTTCAGTAAGAACCTAATCATAATAAATAACTTAAGAGCAAGCAGAATAAAGTGGTCACGTATACAAAGATTAAATTTAAAACCTAAGTGGTTTTACATTTTATAAGGAAGTTGAATACGTACAGGGTTTAAAGAAAGCTTACCTCTTCATTTTTTTAATGTTTATTTTTTTATTTTTTTTTATGCTTAGACAATAATAGATGAAAAAGCATAAAACTTTTATACAGGAGGTTTTTTTTCTATCCTTCTTGCTTCTGGTTAAAAGTGGGTGGCAAAATATAAATGAAATCCCTGTATAGAAGGAACAGTTTAAAAATGTAAATTCGGTGCTCTTTGATAAGAAAAAAATCACAAAAAAGTTTAAAGCAAATAAATCGGCATGCCTTTGCCTGTCTTCGCGGTCGCCTTTGCTATGTTTCTTTTATGATATGCCGGTTGATGCAGCTGGTCATCGCACTATGGGATAGAAATTAATTTTTTGCTCAAAATTCTGAAACTTACCAATCTAACTTAAAATGAGGTGCTTTTTACTGGAAAAATATTATACATTATTACAAATGCTTTTTGGAAACCTAAAACTTATTATATGTTATTATAAATTTACACCCCCTTAACATTATTATTTTTTATTGTACAAAATAAACTAAAATGTCAGATTGTTTGGTTAATTCGGTAGTTATTCTAATCAGTAATCCGATGATTATTATCTCATATGATATACAGGGTCCGACAATAGGTATGATTTTTTTTAAATGGAATACCCTGAATATTATATCACCACCAAAACAATCTATAAAAGCTTTAAAAAAATACTACATTTGATGTGTCTATCTCATTTAGTTTCGGAAATATGACCATCCAAATCTGAAAAATAATTCTTAGAAGCGTAATAGAGATACATCTGTCCAACTTTTTTTATTTTTAACGTATAAAATAAATTAAAAACACTGTTTTGTTGGTTAGATTCTGTAGAATCCATATCTTTCATCAGAATGCTTTTATCTTTTAAGATATACAGTGTAGGACAAAACATATTAAATTTCAAAATGGAAAACCTTGTAAATTATAAAAAATCTTGTATCTGTCCTTACACTCAGAAGTAGCAAAAAGTAGGAAGGCAATTGTAAGTACAAAAACTGATAAAGAAAAAGGTAAAAAAATCTTTGACAAAAGTAACGAGACTTCGCGAGACTGCATCGAAAACACAACAATAGCTCTTATTATTTAAACTCTTTTACTTTTTTAGTAAAGTGGAGTGTCTACTTTGAAATACACAGCATGGGCCATTAAAATTTCAAAGTTGCTTTTTGGCCAAAATTTTGGATTTCTATCCCATAGTGTATCGGCGCGTCGCTGTAAAGGATAGCGGCGCCTTTGTATAAAATAGTCCGATTGCAAGCGGCCTTTTTATGTTTTTTGTATTATTTTCAAAGGGTACCAAATTTGCGATTTTAAAATGTTCTTACTATACATGTCAAAACTTAAAAACAATAAAATCTACAGGATCCTGTAAAGTTTAAAAACTTGCGTAGTCAATTATCCAACCGTACTAAAATTTTGGTAGACATATTTTTTAAAAATATATTTTTGACTTTAATTAAAAATTATGTATTTTTGTATTTTTCTTTAGTAACGTGGTAACCAAATTTTGCACCATAATATTGAAAAATGGGACAAACTGTTACATAAATAATATTTTCATATTTTTTGCCTTTTGCAAAAAAAGCTACTGTAAAATAAATTACTTCTACATTTTATTTTCCAAAAATAAAATAAAATAAAAATAAAATAAAATGTATTATTTATCTCTTCTCTTCAAGCTGTTTGTGTCAAAACCCGAGCGGTCTAGCCTTTGTACAACTAAATTGGTTTCTTTATATCTATAGAATACTTGTGCGAAAAATGTCCACACAAAACATACATATCCAGAATAAAGAAGTGGGTAGGATCATATAAGAATTTTTTAGGAATAGACATAAACTATAATTATGTAAATCACAGATATTTTGACGTGATAACGTCTCAAATATTCGATGGAGCCGGCTACACTCACAAAAAACATGACTCATGCGGCGTTCCATTTAAAGTTTAAAGTGTAAGCGAGAGCGCGGAAGAGGCACAATCGGTCTCTTTCATCGGCTTCGGCAGCGTTCGACATTTGTTTCTCTCCTACTTTGAGCGGTCCGCCGGCTATACAATAATACAATTACATGTTTTCATCAAGTAGGAAGTGCAGTGAAAAGTGAATGTGGTTTAAAATTTTTGGAAAAGCAAAAAAAAAAAGATTCTCATTCCTAAAATAAGGCCCTGTTTAATATGGGGGCCCCTTTTGCTACTTGAAGGTTCTTACCCTCCAAATGAGGCCCCCTTCCGACTTAACATGATATTTTTTACCAGCTTGGGGCCCCTTTATATATTTTAGTACACTATTACAAATAGTTCTTACAACAACTGTCCTAAAAGTACATACTTTTTATTTAAGAACCCTGTATATTATTTTACCATTAAAAAGAACTTTAAATGAGCTTTAAGAAAATACCACATTAAGTACATCTAACTTTATTAGTTTCGGAAATATGGCCATCCAAATCAGGTATTTAGGTAATGTTTAAAGTACCGCCATTTTGTAATAGGTGAAGATATTGACTTCATATTCTAGGGTTATAAAGTACTCTGTCAGAGCTTTAAAATGATGTATCACTCGACCCGCCTTCTCATTTAAGAATTTTGGGGTGGTGGCCCTGGTGGTTAAGGGGTTAAAGGGGCGCTGTCCAATTTTGTAAAACGTTCCCCTCAATAAATATCTTGACGTGTTTCGGCGATTTTCTCAAATCTGTCTCGTTTCGAAGATAACTTGAGTGGAAATTTTTAAGTGAACACCCTGTATAGTTTTAACTAAAAGGTTTTATTTTTTGTCAATAACCAAGCATTTTCAGATTTTATTTAAAATATTTTACAGTTTTCTTAGTAACTTCGCAAAAACTGACTTTTTATCTTTTCCTAAGAATTAGATACCTCAGTATTGGGTTCCAAATAATATTATAAATTATTATCTTTTATTTTAAACTTTCCAGTTTTAAATTATAAATTATAAGGTACAAATTAATAATAATTATAATTATTTAATTTTAAAATAAACCTTTAACATTTCTAGCCTCTTTGCGGACAAAATAATAAAATATAGTATTTATTTCTACACTTGAAGCTATTTCCGTCAAAAACCGAGCAATCTAGTTTATAGTACAAGTAAATTGCTTTCTTTATATCCACGAGGGTTGTAGGAGAGGTTTCAACACTAAACATACATTTCCAGAATGACGGAGTAGGTAAAATCATAGTTTCGCAAATGACAACCGAACTAAAAATTAGAAAATAATTTTTCATTAAAAAAAATATTGTCATTTCATAGTAAAAAGCGTGGGGTGCATTTTACTATTTTTTCATAACTTTTCCATCATAGATATTTGCAAATATAATAATTATAACATTTAATATATTTATCACCCCACGCTTTTTACTATGAAATGACAATATTTTTTTAATGAAAAATTATTTTCTAATTTTTAGTTCGGTTGCATATAAAAGCGTGTTTTTTAGTTTTTAAACTATTAATTATTTTTCATTTTTTAGTTTCTGCTACTCTTGACAAAATGGCGAAAAATTTTTTTAATGAACAAGAGTGGCAAATTTTAAAATTTTTCCAACAGATTGCAACTCACTAAAAATTTCTTCTTCATTAAGTAGCAAAGTTTGAAATTTTGCCAACAGATGGCAATCCAGGCAATGTTTGGACCGTTGCCAATATATTGCAACCCACTAAAAAATTTCTTCTTCATTTAATAGCAAAGTTTGAAATGTTGCCAACAGATGGCAACCTAGGTGTTGTTTTTATAATATAATGGAATTTTTTTCCTGGCGATCCAAAAAAGATAACGGGATACTGTTTGCAGATTATTGCATTGTCATGTTTCCTTAATACGTGTGCAAAGTTTCAAAGAAATCGAATAGCTGGAAGTTGGTTAAAATTAGGCTCAAAGATTCCGTTACATAGCCAGATAGTTACAACCCAAGTTAATAAAAGCGTGTTAACGGCATTTATTAACTGTTATTGTTCATAAAAATTGAACACCAATGGTGCAACTAACCCAATTGTGTAAAAGAACTTATTAATTTTTATTGTTCATAAAAATTGAACACCAATGGTGCAACTAACCAAATTGTGTAAAAACTAAAAAATTTCTTCTTCATTTAATAGCAAAGTTTGAAATGTTGCCAACAGATGGCATCCTAGGTGTTGTTTTTATAATATAATGGAATTTTTTTCCTGGCGATTCAAAAAAAGATAAAGGGATACTGTTTGCAGATTATTGCATTGTCATGGGTCCTTAATACGTGTGCAAAGTTTCAAAGAAATCGAATAGCTGGAAGTTGGTTAAAATTAGGCTCAAAGATTCCGTTACATAGGCCAGATTAGATAGATAGTTACAACCCAAGTTAATAAAAGCAAATAATGTCGCTGATACAAGTGAACTAACGCAAACAAATAATTATTAATATTTTTATGATCCTATTAATGCTACCAAATAATATAAAGAAAATATGCATTTATTAGGTTTGGGAAAAGTGATAAGCTTTAAATCAAAAATATTATTTATTAGTTAATATATTCTAGTTATATGATACTACCCCCTTCTAGATCCATGCTCGGCAAAAATTTTTCTATTTCGAAACAAAACATATTAAGGAGTTTATCAGAAACTATTTGATTTAACTGCTTAATTATGGTCGAGTTTATAAGTCAGAATTTAATTTTGGTATTAGTAATAACATTAGTAGTAGTATAACCCTAACTTAATTTTAGCCATTTTTGTGGCAATAATTAGCTACAAAAAAATAAGTAATGGAAGTTGAATAAAAAGGAGTTACCGGTTTTAACAAGGGCTGGCAAAAACCGGAAAGAAACAACACCGGTTAACCGGTTTTTAAAAAACCGGTTGCGGTTAAAACCGGTTAACCGAATATTTAGAAACCGGCATTAAAAACCGGTATTAAAACCGGTATTAAAAACCGGTATTAAAAACCGGTTTTTAAAACCGAAAAACCGAAAACGGTTTTCAAAACCGATACACCGAAATCGGTTTTTAAAACAGAAAACCGAAAACGGTCTTTAAAACCGAAAACGGTTCTCAAAACCGAAAAAGGCTTTTCTAAACGTAAACTTCTGGTTTATATATGACTATTTTCAACTAGCATATTTAAAAATGTTTAATAATGTTAAAGAATACATTTTAATAAAAATGAATATTTTTGTACTATATTAAAAAATGGGTTCTTAAGATGTATTTTGTTACATACCTTTTAAAATTGAAAACGACTTTAAAATTTTTTTATATGAAAGTCATTTTTGTATGTAGATTAAGATTCTAAATAAAAAAATTGGAGTTCCCTTTTGAAAAAACAAAGTTGATATGAATATGACCTTAAAATTTTAGTCAAGGTCACAAACTAATAATACCATTAAATTGGCCCCTTTATTTCAAACAATTCTTACGAGAAACGTTTTCTTCTAAAATGAGCCGTTTTCTGGTTATTTGCCTGTCTAAGGTTAAATGAACCACCCTGTATAATCTGTCAACCAATATCCGATTTTACAAAATAAACGGTTTTCTTTTTTTAGATATAAACCGCAATCAACCAAAAACCTATTAATTGATATTTGAAGAACCGCTTTTCGATTTTGGTCCGATATTCGAAAACCGGTTTTCAAAACCGGTTATCGAATACCGGTTTTCGGTTTTGGCCAAAACCGCGTTAACCGAAAAACCGGTTTCGGTTACCAGCTCTAGTTTTAATCTTTTTATGGCCCATAAGCAATTAATAGTTTTCCCTATTTTAGTCTTAAATTTTGGATTTTAAGACAATTTCAAGGTCGTTTCTTAAGACCATAAAATTAAATTTGATTTATAAACACTTCAATTTAAATATATGTTCTTGAATCTTGTGACTAATGCTAATACTTATACTAAAATTAAATTTTGATTTATAAACCCGGCCTAAATGATATATAATAAAATTAAATTTTTCCTTAAAAAATTTCAATCGAATACATCGGTATCAAAGTCGCATTCAAAATCTGCAAGTGCCGTCTCATAGAGTTTAAGAAGTTGCCATTGAAAAATACTTTTTGTTGTTTTTTATAGAGTTTTAATTACCTTTCGTCAAAAAGTTCTCTGAGAGTTTTCAAAATTTCTGAAATTTCAAAAAGTAAATTAAAATGTTCTTAATTATGCAACTTGGTCGATTACGTTTTCCGGAATCCTAATTATCGCCTTTGAATTAGGTACAATGATCACTTTATTTTTAGTACTTAAGAAAATACTTTACTGCCAAAAATTAATAGTTCAAATAGTTTCTGACCTCAACCTCCCCCACCAAACACCACATTTTACGTTTGCAATCTAATATAATGTTATACCAAATTGCATACAATTCTTCAAAACTTTCTACAATATAATAAACTATATAGCAAAACGACTAACCTGTCGGCAACGGCTTTAGACGTTCTGCAGGAACGTTAGAAACCGCAGGAGAATATGTCCTAAGAAAGGTGGCTCCTCGGGGAAGACTTGTAGTTGATCCCATGTAGTATGGGGCAGCTTTTCCTCCCACCTGAAATAAAAACAAATATTCTTTAAAAATCTTTTGATATAAAATATAGACATGTATGAAGTTTAAATAATCGACAACGAGATGGCGCGACTATACACTTAATTTCTAAGTTAAAGGGTTGAAAAAGCCCTTATATCTTTAAAAATACGCCCTTTAGGTTAAAACGGATCTTTCTTGTTCGAGTGGGGATGAAGGGCTATCACACTATATAAGTCCCTTTATCGTATCGGGACTCCTTTTCAAGTTTTATCGGCACGCACATTTTATCAACTTAGTTTTATTATATATAATGATTATATTGCACACCTTTATATACCAAACAAGAAGAAATAATTATGCATTTTGTCTAGATGACCAAACCAGAATAAAAAAGTCAAGGTCAAAAGAAGTATTTTTTAGGCGCCCAAACAAGATGTTCCCAAACAAGAAAAAACTAAAAAGGCCAACAGAATCTGTATATTGCATGTAAATCGTGGGCTACAATATTTTTTATTTCATACTGTCCAGTAAATCCACATACCCTGTATTAATTTGGGGCCGGTAAATTGCACATTACGGTACCTGGTACCGTAATGTGTTGCCTAGCAACGCTGTCATGTATCATTATAAATGTCTCACGTGATCATTGTTGTTATGCCTTGATTAATGTCATTTTTGGATGCCACAATGAAATTAAATCTTTAAATACTCATACATTAAGCGATTTTCATCTGATATTAGGATATATAGGAATTTCTACTTGTACTTAAAATACATTTTTTTACTAACTTTAATAAATAAAAATGATTAGATTACTACAAAACAGACTACTTATTACATTTTTAAAGTATTTTGTTTAACTAAAGTTGGTAATTTCTATTTAATTTAAACCTGTATCTAGCGTTACCTATTTAATACCATTTAGGAACTTCTACTTGTAAAATATATTTTTCTACCAACTTTAGTAAATGAAAATTATCATATTACTATAAGACAGACTTATTGTTACATTTTCAAAAATATTCTGATTTACTAAATTTGGTAATTTCTATTTAATTTGGATCTATCTAGCGTTACCTATTTAATACCGTTTAGGAGCTACAACTAAGATAATGTTTTTTTATCAATTTGACAGTGACAAGCGAAGAATAATCATAGTTACCTATGATATGGAGAACAAGGCTGTTACCTACGTAATTTAAGTGAAATAATTTGAAACTAACAACATGTTCTCTTAAAATTTTATAAATATTATTTATTCATTAATTTTCATAAAAACAGTAAAATAAAATATCATACGATACACGTCCGTTAGGTGTTTTTTTTCGCCCTTTTGGGGTCATCCCACCTAGGTCCGACGATCGCCCTCCTAGGTGGTGCACTGCAGCCTAAAGGCTTATTGTACCTTGACCCCTACTCCTTCCCATTCACACACCATTCATTCCATAACTTGGATGATTGCTGCTCGGTCCGTTCGTTCACCCCCGAGCAGAACACCGCGTGCCGTTGCCCAAAACCGACAACACCGGTCACCCATCCAAGTTATGGGCGCGCACTTCACTGCTTAACTCCGGTTATCGACGCTGCTGATACAACCGGAGCAGCCACAAAGCGCGCCCCGTTAGGTGTTATTACAGTACTCGTTTATATTCCAGACTCGGCTCCTGCGTCGCCTCGTCCGTAAACATCTCGTACTGTAATAAGTCACCTACCGGACTTATAACGTAAAATACTATTACTTCAGTTTTCTAAAGATTTTTTAGCTGTCTTTGGTTAGTTTTTCTTCAGCACGCACTAGTTCTAAAAAAGTACAGAAAACTGTCGTTTTTTTCCCAGTTTTTAGGGTTATACATAAGTATACATTTTGATTACGTGGGAGGGTTTAGGAACAAAAAAACGGTGTGTCAATTTGAAAAGACATCAACTTTAATGTGTCAGAAATTTAAAAATCTATAAACAAAACTATTTGTTTATAATTATCTATTCATGTTACATTGTAACTGTTGATGTCTTGAGTATTTTTTCTTGACTTTTCAAATGTAATAAACAAGCAAGTCAAGTAAATGATCTTTTGAAAAGGTAATTAAATGACCCTGAAAACTATGTATACACTTTGTATGTGTCTCAAATCCGACCTCCCTTGGAATATTGTTCTCATATTTGGGGCATGGCGTCCCCATAACCTTAAGCATTCTTGATTCTATTCAAAGGAGAGCTATTCGTCTCATTAATGATTCTTCACTTACAGAAAGGCTTCCCTCTCTTGCTCATCGTCGGGCTGTGGGGGATTTATCGCTTTTTTATAGGTACTTCCATGTCTTCTGCTCTGAATAATTGTCCAGTATAGTGCCTCCACTCACGATTTCCAACAAGAGAAACTCGTGGTGCCGCGCGTATGCAGCCCTATGCAGTCAATTGGACAGGCCACGAACTTCCCATTTTGTTCGTTCTTTTATCCCTCGAGTTTCTGGACTGAGGAACCTACTGCCCGCGGAGGTCTTTCCTTCCTCCCCAAGTCTTCAATTATTTAAGTCCCGTGTCAACAAACTTTCTCTTACCTCGCTTAAGACACCCACGGTACGTTAGTATTTAGGATTTTAGCCTTCGTGGTTTGTCCAAAGATGAAAAAAATCACTTAACCCCTGATAATATTTTTTTAAGAGTTATATAAATATAAATATTTTTAACTATAAATATTAAATCGTTCTATACAATATAAATATTTTATAGCAAACAGGTGCAAAATAGAAACAAAATCCTTATAGGACGCATCTATAATAAAATTATATAATTCTTTCTAATCCTGTAAAAGGGACTTTTACTTTTATTGTACAAAATATTTCCGCACATTAGTAAAAAACATTATAAATTATGACACTAAAATTTAAGCTTACCTTCTGTAGTGCGTAATTGCTCCCATAAATATTTATTCTTTATTACACAATTATTATCTGGCACTTAACATGGAGATTCACGCATTATCTTGGGAAAAAGTAAAAGTAAAGTACTTGTTGACATCTTCAATTTATTCATTACTTAACATCTAACACAGGTAATTTATACCAACACACCCAAATTTCTTTCTCTGTTATAAGGTTAACCCATATCTGAGTTTAAAAAAATAATCTATAAAATATGATCTTATTTGTGTAAATTGTACCTGCATACTAGAAGATCATTAATTTTAATTAAATCATTTCAACTTATTTAAGTTACAAAACATTCATGTTAAATTGAGTTTAATTAAGAATTATTTACATAACTTACATTTTATGAAATGATATCTATCAGCGCTATACTTTATAAATATATTATTCAAAGAATCCTTAGTGTGTGTGGACAATATTTTAAATTACACAGGCCCAAGGAAGGTAAACTTTTTAATAAGGAGCGCTCGATTTTTTATATTTGTCCGAAAATATAGGTTATGTTTGTGACGTCACCTTTTTTTTATCTGACAATAAACCACTGCTTGCATACAATAAAATAAAATCACTAAAAAAAAAACATAAAAAAAAATTGTATCTTACCTAAAAAAGTATCCAAAGAAAATTTTGTTTTTAAAAATTGCTAATATTGGGCAAATTTTTGTTTTTTTGCAATTTACTTAAAATTTGAGGTAGGCAAAACTAACTTCAGATTCGGATTCAGCGCATCAAAATACATAAAGATTGGTAGATCCGGCCAAAAGTACTGACAAGACACAATTTTTTTGTGTCTGCGTTATTACTCTATAAATAAAACCGAAATTCTTTGGTTAAAACAATTAGAATATGACCATCAGATTTTAACTTTTTCCCAACTGAAAAACCAGAAAAAGGGTGCAACGATTTTTTATAAATTACTAACAATAAGTGGGTTCTGGAACCAAACTTACCCAGTATTCGTGTTCTAGACATGAAAAGAAATCAAATGTCAAAGTCCTACATTTTTAAGAAAATAGCTTAAGAATCTTCAGAAAACTGAAATCTTTATAAAATGTGATTTACATGCGCTATAAAGCTAACAATGTCGTATTTTTCTGTCCGAGCACAAATCCATGGTTACTTTTGCTCCATTACTTAATACCTCATAAAATCGATAAAAAATCATCAATATTGCAAATTTTCACCGGTTTTTTGAAGTTAAAGGTATTCTATCTTCCACCACTCTCCCCCTTCCGGACTATGCTTTCCCGGACTTCGTCGGCGAAAAATCTGGAATCGAGCTCGTAGCTCCCAGAAATTCAAATAGAAAACAAATAATTTAACAATCGATGCAATGCATAAATTGTCGACTGTCAAACCAAGATCTGCTACTGGTGTTACGTATAACCTTCACTTTCACTACTGACAGTTTCCATGGCACGCCCATCTATTTCCCGCCATTTGAGAAATACCTCGTGTTCACCACCAAACAGGATACCATCAGCTAATAGGAATCTTCGCTCACAGCGCTTAGATCCAGAAGAAAAATGCCGTCAATTTAGCGTGAATCTTTCCTTGATCCCCGAAGGTAAAAAACGTTCGTAGGACACCTCTAGCCGCCACTCCGGGAAGAACTTTGTAGTCCTCTACGCACGTCCGCACTGTCCGGAGGTCAAACAAAGAGTCCGAAGTTAAGGTAAAAAAATTAACATCTTTGGGTCCGAAATCTTTTTTTGCGTTAGCAATTGCCTCTACGAAAGTTTTTTTTTGGTTCTGAGAATAACATTCTGGGTCTTTTTGTAGTTTGTGTGTTATCTACCACAAAGAATCTGTTGACTCACACTGTACAATTTTGTGCATGTTTACCTATTTTCTGGGTCATTATTAAATTATAATAAAACTAACATATTTCACAAACGACTTAATACATGACTCATGCATTAATAGTAAAATATGTTTTCATTGGTTAGATTCAAAGGCATATGTGGCAACACCTTTTTTTAACTATTCAAGCGATTCCGCTAGAAACCTAGATTTTAATTCATTAGAGTAAATAACCTTGTTTTGATTTAATTTTTAATAACAACGAGTTTAGTACAAAAATAAGCAGAAACAAGATAAAACATTTTTTAAACCCTATTTTTTTTTTAATAATGAGTCTAATCAATATTTTACATTGGTAAAATTTTGTGACTAGCATCACACGTCAAAATTTGTATTTTTCAGAAATACGCAAAATTTGTTATAAAAAAATAAATTGTACTCTACTGGTTAAAAAAAATCAAACGAGTAAAATACAAAATTTTTATAGCATTTTGAATAGAAAGGCCTTTATTTTATTTTAAATTTGTTGTGTTTTTGAATTAGATGCTTATCTTTAAGAGTGTAAATCCGTAGCTGGTCTCTTAAAAATATTATTAACTATATTGTGGCGCCTCTTACAACTTTAATAAATGTTTCATTTTCAGAAGGTTCATTTCCAAGTATTTTAAAAAATACTTTAGTCCGACCCATTTATAAGAAAGGGGACAAACATGATATTTCTAACTATCGTGGCATAGCATTTTTGTCAGTATTTTCTAAGGCATTTGAGAGAGCTTTTTACATAAGGCTGATAACTTTTTTAAAACAAAAAGATTTTTCATTAAACAACAGTTTGGTTTTCGTGATGATTTGTCAACCCAAGATGCAATTGTTGCACTTTACAATAAGATTTTGGAGAACCTCGATAAAAACAATAACACGGCCTGTTTGTTTTTTGATCTTAAGCGTGCCTTTGATGTTATTAATATTGATTTACTGCTTGATAAGTTGGAAAAATATGGTATTCGTGGAAATGCTCTTAATTGGTTGAAAGAGTTTCTGAGCAGTCGTATGCAACAGGTGATTCTAAAGGACCTTAGGGATAATTTTTGCTCTTCTAAGAGAATGGTGACAAGTGGAGTACCTCAGGGCAGTATACTTGGGCCATTGTTATTTTTAATATTTATTAACGATATTGCGTCGAATGGCTTTGATGGTCATTATATTTCACTTTTTGCAGATGATACAGCTGTTGTTTGTTCCGGAAAATCATTTGAAAATTTAAGTAAAAATGCCTGTAATGCTGTTTCCTCAGTTCAGAACTATTGTAATGCGAATGGTTTAGTTTTAAATGAAAAAAGACCGAGCTGATCTGTTTTAGTTTAAGAGATTTAAATAAAAAGTCTTTTGGTTAGATTAAATGGTCAAACTATAGAACAGAATAAAGTTGCCAAATTTCTTGGAGTGTATATTGACTCTAGGCTATCCTGGAACCATCAAGTCGATCATATCCTAAAAAAACTGTCTGTATCTTGTTTTGTTTTATGGCAACTGCGTTCTAAAATAGATATTAGTCTCTTAAAAATGTATTACTTCGCTTATGTACAATCATGTCTGAGTTACGGTGTCTTAGCTTGGGGAAGTTGTAGCAGAGCAAATGAAATTTTTATTCAGCAGAAAAGATAATAAGAACTATGACATTTAAAAGATGCACTTTCTCATGTCGTGAACTTTTCACACAGCTTGGGATCTTAACTTTTCCCTCTCTTTTTATCTTGAATTCTTTAATATACGCACAAACCAAAATAAAACCATGTGCACGACCTCGGGAGTTAAGTGAACAGTATCAACTTAGAAAGACCTGCAATCTGGATATTCCACATCACAGATTGACAGCAGTAAGTAGGAGTCCAATGGTGCTACCTATTAAATTTTTTAATAAGCTGCCTTTGCACGTTAAGGATATAAATAATGTTAGAAAGTTTAAAGCAGTGGTAAAACAAATGTTGCTGAATAAATCTTTTTACTCCATAGCCGAGTTTCTTGATTGCCGTTTTTAATTTTTTTGGTAGTGTATCTTTGGCCTACTCAGCTGATGAGACTGATATTTTATGTATGTATATATCTTTTTTGTTACTTTTTTAGTTGACAAACGCACGAAGGTGCTTACTTGTTTTTTGTTTTTTGTGTCAATTTTTAATTTTAAGTTTTATATTTTATATTTGTGTTGTTTTATTTAAATTTTAATGTATTTATTTTATATAACTAGTATTTTTCGTTTCCCAAGATTTATGAATGTCTACTAATGTATTTGTGTATATGTATGTATATGTATATACATATATATTTTAATTTGTAATTTATTATACATTGACAATATCCAAAACTTTTGTTAAAAGTCAAATTGGAAATAAATGGTTGTGGCGTCCCCCACACGGCCCTATGCAGCATTCTTGATCTCCATTCAAAAGAAGAGCTTATTCGTCTCATTAATGATCCTTCACTCTACAGAGAAGGCTTCCTTCTCGCTTGCCCATCGTCGGGCTGTGGGGGACTTATCGCTTTTATGGTACTTCCATGGCTTCTGCTCTAAGGAATCGCATTCCAGTATAGTTCCTCCACTCACGGTTTCCATGCAGGAGAAACTCGTGGGGCCGTGCAGGTAATGTCAAAAAACCCTATATGGTCCAACTGGACAAGCCCCGAACTTCTCACTTTGTTCAAGTTCTTTTTATCCCTAGAGTTTCTGAGATTGGCTGGAACCTGCCAAGGCCCGCGGAGGTCTTTTCTTCCCCCAAATCTTCAAGTATTTAAGTCCACGTGTCAAACAAAACTCCCCTCTTACCTCGCTTAAGACACCCACGGTACGTTTGGGCTATTTAGGCTTTTTAGCCTTTCGTGGTTTCTAACCAAGGAGGTAAAAAAAATGAAGAAGATTGCAAATGAAGCCTATGTGCATAGATATGTAAACTTTACAACTGTTAAGATACACAGTGGTATAGAAATCAGGTTTTTTTATTTACCACCTTGTATCTCTGGTCCAGAAAAAAGGGGTCTGTTTTACTAACTTCGAGGAATATTTTTGGCATGCTTATTACAGGAAGACGTGTTTGACAGAAGTAAACATACAGGGTTACCAAAGATTGACCATAAAATTTACTTCAGAAACACATTATGAACCGTCCGTCTATACGAGTTTCTGCACTAAACGGAGCGCATGATAAATGACTGACTTTTACATAAAACGTAAGTTTAACTTGATTATCTTACTAACTAGAAATAATAATTTTTTTCACTAGTGATCATTCTTTGTCCTTAGCAATAAATAATTTGCCAAGTTTATTCGTTATAGGTTAAGAATCACTCTGTATGTGTTAATAAATATTTTAACATGATTATTGAATCTTTTGTAAATTATTTGTAAAAATAGAATATTAAATGAAAATAGAATGTCTTGTTTGCCTTGCTAAACAGAGCTATTAAAAATCTGATTATGATAACTGAACCGAATCAATGATAAATTAATTTAAGAAATACTATAATAATTAAATCTCATTTCAACAACAGAAAAAAAAAACTTTACTTAAATTATATAATGATATACCTGTGGGAAAAATAACGTGTTTCCCTTTTTGCAAAATTCCAATCTAATATATTCTAAATGTTCACTCTTGTTGCAAAATCTTTAATAGCCAATTAAATAAGTTTTTGGTTAAAAGTCAACACAGCATGGCAATTTGCACGGAAGTTTCAGTAATGTTTAAAAGTTGATATACAAGGGAGTAATAATAAATTATAAGTGGTACCCATAGTATTTAATTTTAAGCTTAATATCAAAATATTTTCACAATTTTTTGGAGATATCAATTTTTTCCCTTTAGATCTATTACTTCTTAGAAAACCCCAATGAAATATAGGTTTTTAGATATAATTATTGACCTACCAGTTACATTTTTATTTTATTTTAAAAAATATGTAATAGCAAGTAATATCCTTTAAATAACTATAAAAGCCAATAACAATATTGGATATGGTCGTCATTTAACAAACAAAAAATAAAAAACAATTAAATCTACAGATATCACAGATTAAAAAAACAATGAACACATATGTGCAGAGATACTATGCTAGAAAAAAAAATGTATATACTATGTCCAATCAACATGTCTAGTGTCCAAAAATTCTCTAACTGAGTAAAAGCACTTTTTTACTAAATAATTCTTAATTTTACGTTTAAATATAGAATATTTAAGTTCCCTAATTTGCCGTGGTAGGTGATTAAACAATTTAACTCCAATGTATGAAGGTGCGGATTCTAGTCTTTTTGTTTTGTGCTTTTCAACGATAAAGCTATCTTTATTTCTTGTAGCATACATGTGATTATGTCTTTCAAATCTTTGTGGACTACTCTTGATAAATAAAAGTAATTTATACATATAGAGAGAGGGGACTGAAAGAATTCCATTTTTAATGAAAGTTGCTTTACAGCTTTCTCGATAGGGCAAACCAAATATCAATCTAACTACTTTTTTTTGGTTAATAAAAATTCTTTGGATATTAGTTGATGAACCCCATAAGACAATGTTGTAGCTTAGATGACAATATACCAAGCTATAATACATATTAAGCAGATAATTTACAGATAAAATCGACTTTAGTTAACAAATTATGAATTACAGCTGAAAGGGCAAACTAGCTGTGACCAGTAGTGGCGTTAGGGTAGGGCGCGATTGGGTGAACGCCTAGGGCGATAAACAAAAAGGGCGCCGCAAGCATTGAAATTTGTGCTTTTTGTAAATATAGAAGGAAAAGGAGTGATAATAAAGGAAGAAGGGCGTAATTTAAAGGGTGGGGACTTGTTTTTAAGGGCGCCGCTGGAAATTTCGCCCATAGCGCCGATAGTGCTAAGACCGACACTGGCTGTGACACTTATGACCTCTTTTTTAGGTCCAGTATTGATCAGAAAAAGTTCGAAAATATTAAATAAGTAGCCAGTAAAACTACTATTAACAAAATACATACAGTGTGTCTCAGGAGAGGTGTTACAAGAGGACAAATGAACCAAAAATGTTGGAATTTTTAAACGTTCTTTTGGGAGAACTGAACTTGGTCCAAAACTAATAAATACAACATTTTACTTCGATTGGTAATATACAGGGTGAGTTAAAACTAAAAATATGAAAATAACCAGGAGTAAAGTACCTTTATTTTAAAAAAATAAGACAAAACTGTGTAAGTAAATGTTGTAGAGAATTAAATTTTATGTCAAAATATAAAGTTAAAAAATTTAAGTAAAAAAATATTTTCGTCAATTTTTAATATTATGGTATAACAGTTTTTAAAATACCTGGCTTAAGGCAGCAAATCTTTTTAATAATATTAAAAAAATAGTTTAAAAAACTAAAAAACACGCTTTTATATGCAACCGAACTAAAAATTAGAAAATAATTTTTCATTACGTTCAAAAGCGTGGGGTGCATTTTACTATTTTTTCATAACTTTTCCCTCATAGATATTTACAAATGAAATAATTATAACATTTAATATATTAAACACCCCACGCTTTTTATTCTGAAGTGAATTATTCTCTTATTATCTTAAATTTTATTATAATTCTATTTTGAGGTATATAATTATGATTTATTGTTTGACCTTTTATTACTGAAATACAAATTCTTTGTAATAAAAAATTATTTTCTAATTTTTAGTTCGGTTGCATATAAAAGCGTGTTTTTTTAGTTTTTTTAACTATTATTTATTTTCTATTTTTTAGTTCGATATACCAATTAGTTTTCTGCGGACATGTGATATTGAAATGTTTCACGAACTATTTCGTAATCTAATCATTTCATTTAAAGCTTCACTGTTGCATGGGGTTTCAGAACGCAACTACTCCGAACAAGTTTCTGTCAGCCTTATGCTGAGAGTACGTCCGAAACTGCACGCATGCGCAGATCGCACACTAGCTCTTTCTCTGTTACTCTCCTACAGAAAATCTATAAAGGAATTTATTTATCCTGGCGATCCTAATCAGGATAACGGGATACTGTTTGGAGATTATTGCATTGTGATGGGTCCTTGATACGTGTGCAAAGTTTCAAAGAAATCGAATCGCTGGAAGTTGGTGAAAATTAAGCTTAAAGATTCCGTTACATACATACATACAACCCAAGCTAATAAAGGCGTGTTAATTATTAAATTTTCTTCAAAATTTTGCTTCCTCTGGCCCATTATTTAAGTTGTAATGCATAATGTAAAAATTGACAATTACATTTTTTTCTACTCTCATGCTTTAACTTTAAATTTTGACATAAAATTCAGTTATCTACAACGTTAACTTATACAATTTTGTTATATTTTTTAAAATAAAAGAGGTAGGTCCTGGGCATTTTTCATATTTTTAGTTATAACTCGCTCTGTATAATACCAATTGGGGTAAAATTTTCCGAAGTCCGAAATCCTTCTTTTATTATTAAAAATTTTCTCTTTAGTAGGTACTTAACAAATAAAAAATGGGTGTCTTAATAATGATGTAATTATTTTTTTTTATCAACGTTATCTTCTATTATTAAAACTTTTTAGAGTATCATTCTTTGTAATGAATGTGGACTATTACATAAAATGATTAGAATCCAATATACCCTCGTAACAGAGAAAAAGTATTTGGTCGAACATGTAAATTTTAAAAATTAAATGTATCTATTATGCTCTACTTAACAATATGAAGCAAATAAATCCAATTAGAAGGCGTATAAACACAAAGATACCTTAATATTTTCATAATATTTAAATTATTAGGTTGATTTGACAGAAGGTCCACTCAATTTACGAAAATTTAATTTCAAAATTAAGAAATTGCTTTTACCATTTATTTATTATTTTAATCTTATTTCTTAGCTATCAAATTCTTCTAAGACATTTATACAGGGCGACAATTAATTTTTATTTAATTAATGCTAAAAAAATAGTATTTAATTGCAATAAAGATAAGATTTTAGGTGTAAAAGTTCGATATAGCGGTTTTCGCTATTTTAAGAGATTTTCGAAAAATTCTTTTTCAGGGCGTTTCTATAGGTCGATTATGACACAAATCTGTGTGCGCATTTTCCAAAATCCATTTCTATAATTTATTATTAATAAAAACATCTTACGGGACGGTGGAGTGAACAGGGGTGCTGGGTGGGGACAAAAGAGTATAAATCCAACGTCAAACACAAGAAAATTAATACACTGCACTCGGGGCACATAAAAAATGTAAATTAATTTTAAAACTATAATATTTTTCAAAAATTATCCCACACATGAGATTCTCGTCCGCCATTAATTAAAGAAATTATGAAAACGACAGTCTCGATAGAGGCAACGCTGCCAAACTTCTTATAAAGATTTAACACCAAGCCTATTTCGGGGATCTCATTCAAATCTTCGTAGATGCCGTGCATCATACACTTACTAAAATCCACCATTTCCATAAGAAACAATGGTATTTTTGTAGAAATACCTCCTTCTTAATGCTTAGGTATTTTTTTTTCTCTACAAATTATAATAAGAAGAAGGTATAACTTAATTTTTCATATGAATTTTGTCCTGTATCTTCCTTTTTTTTCAGCTGTTTGGCAACATCGCAAGACATTTGCAAACTCATCTTTTTATGCAGTGACATTCGTGACAGACATGGCGGGATTGTTGTGTAAACTATTATTTATTTTTATTTTTTTAAACAATTTTTTGGACACTTTTGTAAACAGAAAGTGCGACGTGTACTGTGAAATACTGTTTTTGGGTGTTTAATGTAGGAATTATACTGTTTTGTCCCCACCCAGCACCCCTGTTCACTCCACCGTCCCGTAAGTATGTTTTGATTAATAATAAATTATAGAAATGGATTTTTGAAAACGCGCACACAGATTTGTGTCATAATCGACCTATAGAAACGCCCTGAAAAAGAATTTTTCGAAAATCTCTCAAAATAACGAAAACCGCTATATCGAACTTTTACCAGATTTTATTTGCTTTCCATTATTAAATAATAAATTTTGTAAAATTGTTATTATAAAAGATAGGTTCGTGACAGTAAAAGTCTATTAGATATGCGATACTTAAATGTTTAGCACAGCAATAAAAAGATGTAAAACTAATGCATTTGCCTTTCTATTTTAATGTGTAGTCTAATCAGGTACATCTTCCTATTGTTTTTTCCCTTTTGGTAATAACAAGACGTTAAAAGGTGGAAACGTTGTCAGGAAAATACCTCTTTAAATTTATTATTAGTTACCCAAGTTTACTGGGGGAAAATACTTTTGGTTTAAATAAGAAAATTTAAACTGATCAAAGCTACTGTGGCTATGGATATATTTATTAAGGTTATTCCAGAAAGCAATGTAGAGGCATAACTAATTGTCCTGCAGAACAAGGCACTTTTTTGGTTACGAATGAATGTTGTTGAGACTTTTTCGCCACAGCAAACATGATTGAATTTATTAGGTTTAAATTGGTCTATCTAATCTATAAAAAATACCAAAGAAATGCAAAATCTATATGTTAATTGTTTGAGACGAAACAGATGTTTTTGGTACGCGAATATCACGATATACTTATTATTTACGGAGTGGCTCATTGCAATTCTAAAAAGCTAGACACATTTACGAAGCTGGTAGCCTTAGAGGAACATTCCTAGAAAACTCCCAAATACTTCTGGACACAGGGAGCGCAGTGCCTAATTTTATCACTCGCGAATGACATCCAAAGGTGGATTGGAAACTGAAGAACAAATTTTGAATTCAATTGACAAGGATTATTTATTTATTTATTTATTAAGTATACGGGATTTCCCATTTTTATAATGACTATTACAATTATTGAAAAAATAACTACAAAATTAAATTAAGTTACAATTAGATAACTAACTAACAAGTAACAGGTACATATAGGCAGATCAAAAATATTTATATACAAATCACAAAAAGATCACAGCTACAAGTAAAGTATTAATTTATTAAGGAACCATATGATTGATCTTAGATTTAAATTGAGACAATGTGCTGTTAAAAACATCTACTCGTGAACCAAAGGTGTTCAGCACACGAAGAGCTCTATCCATCGGTGAGTGCATTCCATAGTTTGTGGTATGAGGGCGGATATGATATAAATTAAAATTCCGAAGATTACGAGAGGGGACATTAAGTTGAACAAGTGATAGAAGGTCGGGACAGTCAATGAGACCATTAGATAGCTTAAACACAAAACAGAGATCATAAACTTGACGTCTATGCTGTAAAGTGTGTAGACTTAGCTTTCTCAGTAAATCAGAGCGGTGGTAATTCTCCATCCTTACTCCAGACTTGTATGCGGCAAACCGCAATTTGTTCTGGACCCTCTCCAGCATATCAGAATGAACAGCATACTGTGGTGACCATACCACAGTATAATATTCTAAAATTGGCCTAACCAAGGAGCAGTACAAAAGTCTGGCGGTGCCAAGTGAGAATTCAGAGCAGCTTCTATGTACAAAAGCAAGCATTCTCATACCCCTAAGACTAACCTTATTAATGTGCTCCGCAAAGCTAAGATTTTCCGCAAACCAAACACCTAGATCTTTAATTTTGTTTACATAGCCCAAGCTTTTATTATCTATGACGTAAGATGTATTAAATTTCTTCGTACCCCTAAAAACTAATATAATTACATTTCCCAATGTTAAGTAGAAGATTATTGTTCAGTGATCATTCCCATAGAGCATCCAAGTCACTCTGAAGCATCACCGCATCCCCCTGACACTCAATCCTTCTGTATATTTTTAGATCATCCGCGAAAAGACACACCTTAGAATGGCGCAGTTCATTACAAATATCGTTCACGAACAGATTGAATAACAGAGGAGCGCAGTGAGACCCCTGAGGCACACCCGAAGAAACCTCAAAACTGTCAGAAACAAAATTATTAATTTTTACACTCTGGGTTCGACTCTTTAAAAAACTTGTAAGCCAATTTACCAAATGTGGAGCAAATCCGGTAGCCAAGAGTTTCGCCAGCAAGATATCAATTAGATACAGAGTACAAGACCTGTTGTGATTAGGTTACTAAAGGTACTTTGAAATACTGATCTTGGGTTCCCCTGATTCCTAAAAATCCATTCAAAAAAGAATCTGCCAATCTCTAACCGTGTTTATAAATTGATCGGATCCTTATCTCGTGTGGGATCCTAGTCGGGTTAAACAGAAATACTATAATCAGCTATTTCACTTTTTAATAATTTATATCATGTTTACTACAAGAAAAAAGTATTTAAAAAAAACAATAATTTGATATTTATGAAATATTTACAGCTTAAATATTGATAAAATCTTAAAAACTGCACGACCAAGAACAAAGCAAAAGGGTTATGTTTTGCTTTCACACGAAGACGATGAATGAAAAGCCAAATGTATGGCGATTGCCTTGCAGCAAAGCCATAAACCCAGTCAAGCAAAAGCCAAATGGAACATACGTGTCCAAAAAATAATAAAAACCACAGTTAATCTGGAAAACAGTTGACTGGATCTACCCCAACCCTTCGGGTCAATATTTGAAAATGCCTGAATACATTTAACTGTAAGTTTATGTGATTAATGAATGTTGTGTATTTTTTTCTTTTTTGGTGCATTGTATCGTTTTAAAAGTGACTGATAATCGTGTGAATTGATGGTATGTGTGTCACTAAGTTCTGTCATTTTTTTAGAGTAAATGTAATCTACTAAAAGCGTTATTAAATAAAACATATTAGCTACAAAAAATTGCTTAAAACTAATTAGTAATTCATGGCATTATTTTCAACAAATATTATACCAACGTAAACAATTTGATTAATCAGTTACTGGTCCTTGTGCACTCGTATCGCAGTTGTGTTGCAACGTTGCCAAATGTTTAAGAAAATTTAATTATAACATAATTTTCTCCATAACGATTGATTAATGTTTAGACATTATGGTATAAAAAACCTTTTTGCTTAAAATAATGCAAAAATCAACTCTTAAAATTGCGAACATTGTTTCCCTAACACCATGTATATTTATAATATGAAATGGGCAATATAACAAAATTCCTAAATTTTACAATCATCTTAAACGCAAAAATTATGTTAAAAAAAAGTATATCAATAAACTACTGCATAAGTTGTAACTGACACCGACAAAAAAACATTTATACTTGTTTTTGATACCACAACCATAGTAAAAGTAATTTTTTTCCGTGATAAAGAACGAATTCCGAAGGATCAGTGTCATAAGCGGTCATAAGACACGGTAACGATGCCATCATCTGTATGTTTTGACGCAAAAGTAATAAAATTTCTTTCAAAGGCCGATTTCTTCAGACAAACACGCGACCACTCGACCATTTAGTTGTTATATCGCGTTTGGTTGGCTATTGCGTTCTTGTTGCGTTCACTTCTGTTTAGCGATACGAATTTACGATAAACGGGTAAAAATATCAACAGTCAGTTAGGGAAGGAACCCGGATTAGTTCAATTGGTCGTTATCACCCTTAGTATTATTTTTGGATAATGATGATTTTTACAATTAGTGACTACTCGTGATAATGTGTTAGGAAGTTAAAACAACTATTAACAAGATAAAATGAGGTGATGGGAATATCATAAATTATAGCGGTTAAAGGAATAAAAGGTAAGTTAGTGCTAATCTATAAATATTATTACAAGGGTTCGTTTTTACAATTTGAAAAAACATTTTGTAACAATTTATGCTGCAAAGAAAAAAAGCTAATACAACTTTATTTAAAAGGTACTACTGCAATTTCATTTTACAATTTTACTCACAGGATTAGCCAGAAACACACAGGTATAATTTAATTTTCATAAGCCCTGGAATATTTTTTAAATTAATTTTAGGAATGAGAATATACGAAAATTACGTTGATCCAAATCTAATGAAGCCTTATAGTATATTTGAAGTATACAGAAAAACTCATACTAATCATATTCCTTAAAATTATTTACTCTGGGACGACATACTCTTGGTCTTCTTACTTTATCACTACTGACATTTATATCTTAATAAAAATCCTTTTTTTCCCCTAAAAAAACTAACCCGTTAAACCAATAATAATTAACACATACTTCGACTTTGGGTTAACATAACTACTGGTTAACTAAAACTTTTTAGGTAAACCGCGTATTGTGGCACAAATAACCATTGTTTTTTTTAACCTATTGGTTACTATACCGGGTGTTGCTCCGTCGAGCGGGACATAGGAAATCCCATGTAAATTTTGAAGTAGTCAAATATTGGCTCCCCTAATTATTTTAGAAAAAAATGCTATCAGGATTTATTGAAGAGCACAGTAAGTTCCACCCAAAATGAAAATTTGAGCATTTTTCAACCAACCAGTAAAGAGTAAACTGCTTAATACTTCTGCAACGTAGTATCTTATTATGCACCCTGTACTCTAGAAACTAACAATAAAAACACCATTCCTCCATTAACTGCCAGACAATAACCCAAACGATTATAAAACTCATTTCTTACGTTGGCTAGTTGGTACATCGATATTCTGGCACATTCAGCGGAAATAGCATTCCTTAGCTGGACTAAATTTTCATATTTTTTATTGGTAGCTTAGTTTTAAATGTCCCCATAGAAAAAAATCGTTTGGCGAAAGATCACGTCGATTTTCTTCACATTTGCAATTATTGATTACTGTGCCTGTAGTTTCAAATTTTTTATCGTCCGTTCTATTGTCCGATTTACTTGGTATTGGCCTATTGGGAAAATGGGCTGCAAACATGTCCGCTACTCTTTGATAACTATTTCCCTGGTAAAACCACTTTATAATAGTGATTTTTTCTTGATTTAAGTAGTTCATTATTTAAGAATGATGTGATGATTGATCTGACAACTTAAGAGTAAGAGGTTAAATAATTTTTCTAGTATTCTATTTTAAACTTCTAATAATACAAGGCGGGTAAGAAGATAGGAGATTCGTAACTTATTTTAGCATTTATCTCTTAGCTGGCGGACTGAGAAGAGCTGAAATTTGTACACTGGGTACCACTTATTCGTGCTCTTTAAAAAGTCCTAATTATATTTTCTTCTAAAATAATTACGGGAGCCAATATTGGACCACTTCAAAATTTACATGGGATTCCCTATGTCCCGCTCGACGGAGCAACACCCGGTATACTATAAAAATTACCCGAAAAAGTCTATTTTTGACATGTCAATTTCGAAAAAAATGGCAGTTAAAATCAGCCATCAACGTTTTTAAAAAAGCATTTCCGTAAGGCTTTAAAATTTAAGCTGACACCGGGCTATTGCCAGTATTAATATTTATTTCGGATCTATAAACCTAACATTAGTTAATAAAAAAATTAAACCCAAAACCATATTTTGCAAGCGTGTTTAGTGACTTTAAATTTATTTTATTCATAAATGCAATAAAAGTCTTCTTGCTTAAAATTAATTCTCCTATAAATTGTAAAAAAGTGATTTATATTCATGACTTGTTGGTAAATTGCAACAAATTTAGTTTCCTGAAGAATAAAATAACATATGCAAGTAGCGTTAGTCGACTTAAAACGACATTTCCTTAAATTACGCCATACAATCTAAAAAAAGGAAAATTTGACTTAATTTAAGGTTTAAAGTAGAACTATGTCAGCTGTGTATTTTGTTATCGTATCAAGGGATAATAGCTTTCACCGTATAATTTAACACTAATCCCCATGTGTAAACTCCATAAGTATACATTTAATATCACATTAACAGTTTGCGTAAAAAGCGTTAACAATGTTACCTATCACTAATTTTTTTGCAGGTAATTGAGCGGTATTAAAAAAATTATACAATTTTCTAATAAAACTAATTAAAGAAAAAAAGTGACCGCAAAAAAGAAAGTTTGGTAATGCAAACAACTAATTTTTTTTTTAATTTTTATAAAAAATGTTACCTCAGAAATTTGGGAAGTACAAATAATAACATTAAAGGTAAATTAAATGTGGTCTTTCTTCAGGACCACAAAAAGATAATTTTATTTAAATATCTTGTGGTTTTATATTGGCTTAAATTTTCTTCCCGATTTGTTGTATTTGACTTGGTAGTTTGTCAAGGATACTTAGGACAGCCTGACCACATGTGAAAATAGTAAATAGCACACTGTTTTCATGCATAGAAAATGCCTTATATCACACTAGTGTTGCAAAGTACTTTTACAACACTAGTGTTGCAAAGTATAATATAAAGCTGTCATCGCTGTCATTGTTATTTAAAATAAATTTGGAGTTATCAGGCTGTTAATGGGATTTACATTGAAAAAGCCATGCAATATTTTTAATGAGGACCTTTTAATTCTTAAATGATAAAAAGCGACTAGGTAGGTGATTTTTGATATAAAAATATTGTTAAACAGTATAATATATCGCAGTAAGGAAAAGTATATATCACCCTAGTGATGCAAAGTTTTCAATTGTTTTCTTATTTTTTCCGTGAAGACAAACAACTTTTATTGTTTTTTGGTAAATAACTTGTGGTCGTAGGAAAAATAGTGTACATTACTTGTGTGAAAATCACTTTCTTACACGCGTGGGTTTGTCGCACTTATGTGAAATAAGTCATTTTCCACCCTTGTAATGTAATATACTATTACTGTTGTATTTTAATTTACCGGTCTATTATGGTAAATCGATGACATCCAAGTATTCTACATCGAGCCGCAAAAAAGAGCTGTAACGGCAGCTATCAAAATACATTTTAGGTAAAGAAATACACTTCTAGACAAAAAAGCGGACAAACAAAATTTTGTTCAAATTTAATCTTGAATCACTCTTTGTTTTTTGACCAATTTCAATTATTTTGGACCAATTATAGCTTCTTCCATCAATATTATTTTCTAATATGGGGGTTGTAAAAAGTTTTATGGGATAAGTTAATATATAGGGAAGAGACAAATGATGCATTTTTAAAGCTCCATCCTTTCTTAACATTTTTGTCTTATTTTTATCAGTATCTAAATCTATTTTAAAAGAAAATATTAACTTATAAAACAATGCAATTTAATTATGATGGCCGTAATATATTTTATGTTTACCCATCTATTATTGATCTGTAATACCTTAGAAACGGAATATGTTATGGTAGCAATAATACCTGCTATCATCACCTAAGGGCATTATAAGCGAGCATTATGATAATGCCCGCTCTATAATGCCCTAATGCGCTAATATGGAAATTTTATTGCTTATCCAATTTTATTTCTCTCACAATAAAGATCAAATTTATACAAACATATGTATTAAAAATAAAATCAATAACTTACCAGTTCCTGAAAATATGCCATTAAAACGGTTTCGGTTATTTGAAGAATTGCGTTCGCATCTTTCCAAATACCAAATATGCCATACTCCCGATCATACTGTTGCCTTAATTTAACCGGCAAAAGATTTTCGGTCGCTTTTATGGCCTTTTCTCTTATATTTTGTGGAATTTCTTCCATTTTAAGAAAATCGTTAAATAAAAAATGCCAACTGACTAACTGATAGAAACATCAAAGTCAAACTTAGCACCAGTCATTATCTACTTACGTATACAGGTACAGGTGCAACTTATTTTTATATTGCGAAAAATAATGTAATTAGTCATGAAAAACTCTTTTGGGGTAAAACATAAAGCATTGTATGCACCACGGGCTTTACTGGACTATAATGCCCATCAGGTCAGAAATAGCCCGAGGGCCTCTGGCCTTCAGGGCATTATAGTCCCTAGTAACGCCCTTGATACATTAATAGCTATTATATTGCCAACATATTGGGGAAACTTTAGATTTGGATGGTGTGTATATCTTAAAAGATAACTTATATCTGATTACTAATTGGTTAACTACGAAACCAACTTACCAAACTAATTTATTTATTTTTTATCATACAAAATAAAAATGTTAATGTTAATTGTCTACTTTAAAAATGTATTTCCCTTTTAAAATAAAGATATTGATTTGAATAAAAAGAAAAAGCTAGGGCTTTAAAATTGAATAGAGTGCCAAAAAATATGATGTTAAATTATTCCATAATGGTAGGTTTACATCTGACATTTATTACATGACATTTATGTCAGAAATGTTATCAATAAAAAATTCTATCAGACATAAATTTTTGATCGTTTACATTAACCAGAATTGTGTGTCTGACATAAATATCATACAATAAATGTCGTATGTAAACTTGGCATAAGGTATTAAAAAATTTGGGTAAAAATGCAACATTTGGTTTGAAATTGGTCACATCAACAAGATTAATTTGAACAAAATTTTGCTTGGGGGACCTCCAATAATCACGTAATGTTTTTTTAAAGAATTTTTAACACCCCACCCTCCTCACCCCTAGTGATACTTGGTGAGGTTTTAAACTGTTTATTATTAAATTCGTATATGGCAGGCATAAAATACATCCTAACGCAAAAGGTGGTAAATTTCTTATGACACGGGTATTTTCCAGACAGCTGGAGGGCTGCACGTGTCCAGCCTATTCCCAAGAAAGGATCTAAATCTCTTTCATCCAACTATAGACCCATTTCACTCCTCTCAATGCTTTGTAAAGTAATGGAGAAATCCATTAACCTCGCAAATTCTTAGGTATTTAGAAAAACATAAAATTTTACATGACAGGCAATACAGATTTCGTCACAGGAGATCTTCTTTCCTTCGTTTCACACAACTGGAACAAGTCTCTTGAGTTTCTAGGTGAGTCCCAGACCATTGCTCTTGATATATCTAAAGCTTTTGACCAAGTCTGGCATGACGCACTTCTTAATAAACTTCCCTCCTATGGTCTTCCAACTAAACTCTGCTCTTGGCTCTCCAATCCATCGTTATCTTTCTAATCGACGTATATCAGTCATTGTTGATGACCACTCTTCAAGCTTTCACGAAATTAATGCTGGAGTGCCTCAGGGTTCAGTACTAGCACCAATTTTGTTTCTTCTTCACATCAACGACCTTCTTTCTTCCACAACCAATCCCATTCATAGTTATGCTGACGATAGTACCCTTCACTCCACAAGTTCCCAAGCCAATCTCTCAACTTGGAAGGCAAACGTAGGGCGATGCAGATATCTCTTTCACAGGATCTCAATTTGATATTGAATTGGGGTGCCAAAAATCTCATTCAATTTAATGCATCTAAAACACAATTATGTTCCTTGTCGCGAAAAAAATCACGTTTGAAAATAACCTTAACTGGCATAAACACATTGTATCTATAGCCACCGCGGAGTCAAAAAAGCTTGGATTTCTTTTCCGAGCCAAAAAGTATTTTTCCCCTTCCAATTTATACACTTTGTATGTGTCTCAAATTCGACCCTCTCTGGAATATTGTTCTCATGTCTGGGGAATGGCATCCCCCTACAATCCTCAGCATTCTTGATGCTATTCAAAGAAGGGCTATTCGTCTTATTAACGATCCTTTACTTACTCAAAGACTTCCTTCTCTTGCCCATCGTTGAGCTGTGGGAGATCTATCGCTCTTCTATAGATACTTTTACGGCTTCTGCTCCGACAAATTATCCAGTATAGTCCTCTCTCTTGCAGCTCCCAACAGAGAAACTCGTGGTGCCGCACATTTGCATCCCTATACCGTCCAATTGGACAGGCCCTGAACTTCCCATTTCGTTCGTTCTTTATCCCCAGAGTTTCTAGACTGTGGAACCTACTCGCCAGCGGAGGTCTTTTCCTCTCCCCAAATCTTTAAGTTTTTAAGTCCCGTGTTAACAAACTTCCTCTTAGCCTGC